>JAODAL010053046.1:0-25555 GCA_025379985.1 Phyllomedusa bahiana
TTTTCCTTTTTTCACCCCTTAACTTCTGTATTTTTCTATCAACACCAACCATATAAAGGCTTGGCCATTGTGGAAAAGATTGTATTCTTATTGGCTCTACTTAATTACTATATGATGCATTGAAAAAATATTAAAGGAGTTGTCTCCCTTCAGAGTTTCAGAGAATGCATGAATGAAATACTCTGTCACTTCTTGGTTCAGACTGACTCATTTGCATAAGCTCCATGCTTGTACAGCTCTGTGCCATGCTGTGCTGTCAGATGCTAATTAGATCAGATTCGCTTCTCAAACTACTAACAGGACTTCTTATCTGATCCCCAAAACAAAAGCCCTAATTACAGTTCTGTTTATTTTACATAAATCAAGCTTTTTACTGCTGAGCAGCACAGGACACTGCTGGGACCTGTGTGATGACATCACTCACTGCTATCTCATAGAACAAACAGCAGGGGGAGAATTGTTTACAGGTCGGTTACTGAGGGAACTGAAATAGCCAGGGAGGTCATAAATTCACTTGTATCTCCGCAGGGAAAACAGAGGAACAAAGCAATATATTTGGAAAATGTCTTTATTTTGTGTTCCCTACAATTTGAAAGCTATTCTTTGTAGCGAGACAACCCCTTTAAGACATTTTTTGGGATACAATGGAATTGGAAAACTCAATATTGCAACCGTTTCTTGAATTATGTTTTTACAGCTTTTACTACATGATAAAAATTGACAACAAATATTAACTTGTTTTTGTTGCTCAGTACAGCAATAATAATTTTATATAGTTTTTATTACATTTTATTGCTTTTAAAGAATAAAAAAACCTTTCAAATATTTGCTTTATGCCCCCATATTCTGACACCCACAAGGTTTTTATTTTATCAACAGAGCTTTGTAAAGCATTGTTTTTGGCAGTAGTTTTACCATTTTGGAGGACTTATGATTTTTTTTAATTACATTTTATTCCATTTTTTGGGGAAGGGGGTAGGAAGGTGACTGAAAACAGCAGTTCTAGCATTATCTTTTTTGTTTTTTTTTTACATAATTTACTGTGTAGGATAAATTACAAGATGTTTCAATAGCTCAAACATTTCTGGATGCATCACTACCAATTATGTTTCTTGTTTTTCAAAATCTTATTGAACCTTTTTATTTACTTCTGTTTTGCAGTGTATTGCGCTTTTATTATTATCCTATAATACCCTGACACTAGTAGAATGTATCGGGAGTAGTACCGTCAGGTGTAGGATTGATTGAAAACATTAAACCCTGTTCATACTGTTTATAACCATTGATTATATCTAGAAACTGTATATATATATATATATATTTATATATATATATATTTATTTATATATCTATATATATATTATTATATTATATATTATAATATATATTATAATATATATATTATATATATATATATATATATATAGTGTGCATAAACCATTCTTTATTCCTATTACCCTTGACCAGTTTAATTCAGATAAAATACTGTACTCGTTCTGAGAGAGGCTGAAGAAATTACATGGACTCATAATGGTTAACAAATATTAGCTTATACAGCAAAATCAGACAAAGATGGCGCAGAAGTATATTTAAACCAGAACAACACCCAAGCCAGACGTATTTCACTGAACAAACAACTCCATTTAAGGAAATGTGTTTTGCTGAGACTGTGCAATATTTTGCAACGCATGCAGAAATGAAGGAGTGACGTATATCACCATATATGAATATGTATTTGATTTACTTCTAAACTTGCCCCCCCCAAATCTAAGTAACCAATGATCAAACAACACAATGAATACGTATCACACGCTATAAAAGTTTGTACTTCCTGGTAATAAAGCAGAACTACTTTCCAGACAACCGTGTGTGTGTATGTATGGAGTAATTCTCAGAGCTCCAGCTGTTTACAGCAAATTATACCATAATTTGGAACAAAGATAGCAACTGGATCAAGAATGGATTAAAAAGGGAAATCCTACCTTATCAGTACGATGGCAGACGTGGGAGGTTTCATAAGGCCCCTAGCTGCCATGAAAAGCCCCTATCATAGGAAGTCTCTGTCCAACTACTTTAATGCTGCACCTTGGTGATTATACAGCCAAGGTCAAAGTAAACAGATTACACCCACTGGGCCTTATGTATGAAAACTGTCCAGCAGTAAGAATGTCTTTGTTGTCCAAAGCAACCAATCAAAGCTCCTAGCAACTAATCAAAGCCCACAGCAACCAATCAGAGCCCATAGCAACCAATCAGCGCGCATAGCAACCAATCAGCGCTCACAGCAACCAGAGCCCATAGCAAACCAAATCAGAGCTCATAGCAACAATCAGAGCCCACAGCAACCAATCAGAGCCCATTAAACAAAACCCAAACAGGGGTAGCCCAAAAGGCCCCCAACCAAAACCCCTAGCAACCAATTTGCCCAACCAACCTCACCCCCAGCCCCCAATCCCAATCCCCGAGCCAAAAAAATTAACCCAAAACAAGGGAAAAATTAAACCCAACGGTCCCCCAACCCCAAACAGAACCCCCCCAACCCAACCAATCAGAAACCAAACAAACCAATTTGAGCTCAAAAGCAACCAATCAAACCCCTCCCAAAAAGCCAAACAAAACCAATTTAGAGCCCGCTTTCTTTTTTTTATAGTGCACTGGAAAACTAAAACTGACTTTTTCCCGATTGGTTTATGGGCAACAAAGAACCCTCCTTTCTCTTAACCGTTTTTTTTTTCAAAAAACCCACTGTATTTGGAGGGACCCCTTTTTAGCTCCCCTTTACTTTTTTCCAAACAGGAAGGGCCCCCTGACTTATGCTATACATATACAGCGGATTCTAGGTGGCAGCTTAAAGGGGTTGTCCACCTCCCCTTTTTAAACTAAATTATGTAAATGAAGGTTAATTTTTAATTCAGCTTTTGATACACTGGCTTGTTCCGCCATGGCCCCTTCCGGGGGCCCCGTCGGTCCCAAACCGGGTTTTTTCTTTTTGGCTTGGACAAACAAAACGTCACCACTGTAGGCCCCGTATTGGGTGCCCCATAACAAATGCCCCCCCGGGATCACCCGTTTAAAAAGTCAAAAGGGTTCAAATGGTGACGTGGGTTTGTGGGCCCTATGAGGGGTTTCATTCAGCCCCAAAACCGGGGCAAAAAGAAGAAAATTTTCAGAGAGGATCGGGAGGAGCATCACTGGAGGGGGGAAACCCCTTTAATGTTTCTTTGTGATTAAGGACAGAAGGGTTTTAAAATAAAACTCAAAAACCGGGCCAAAAATTTGAAATGATAAGGATTTTGTTCACACGGCTTATTTGGATGATGATTTTTCAGCGTCCAAAACAGCATCAAAACCTCGCCTGAAACCCCCTTTTTTCAAAATAGGTTTTTAGGGCTTTTTCTCGGGAAAGTTTTTTGGAAAGAGGTTTTGCATGAGGTTTTCAACATGTTTTTCAAAACATAGATATTTAAAACCGGGCAAAAAAACCGTGCCGAAAAAGGCTCCCCAAAAAAAGCAACAGAAAAAAGGGTTTTAAAAAAAGTTTCCGAGGTTTTTTAAAATTTTTCATTTTATTTTCCCATTGGATTTTCGTGCTGGAAAAGCTTCAAAAATTTTTACTTTAAACCCTTTTTTTTCAGCGCCCCCAAAAAAACTTTCCAAAAAAACGCCTAAAAACGTTGAAAAAAAACCTTTTCCCTTTTTTTGAACTACATTTGGAAATTTTTTTAAAAAAAGGGTCTGGGGCATTTTGGGGGGCTTTTTTGATGCGTTTTTGGGGGCAGTTAAACCCCCGAAAACAGCCCCCAAAATTGCCATTGGGGTTTTTTTTTTTGCGTTTTTTTGCCAAAAATTTTGGGCTTACAAAAGTGAAGATTTTATCATAAATCTCCTTTCAGAACATGTGATGCATGATAAAGAAGCCCCTATGGGGGGACACCAAACAAACCCAAATTCTGTACAAACAGGGAAATTCCCTTTTAAAAAAAAAAACATGTGGGATTTTCAAAAACAAGTAATCATTCCTCAAATAATTTTGATATAGCTCGCATTTTATTCTCTATTCACACATTGTTTTTTCATTGATTCTTGACTGATTCTTTAAATTACAGTAAAATAAGTAACTTTAGCTGTTAGAAAAAACAGCACATGTGGATACAATCATGCTACAGAACCCACGGGGCTCCATGTGCCACTACATGATGCTCGATTTCTAGAAATGTTTCTACATTGCATTAGGATTAAAGGGCTTTTGCCATCTGGCAAAATCCGTTCAAGATCAGCTCACAGTTTGTTACGAGCTGGCTTCAAAGAATGGGGAGGTGGCCGCACTTGTGCAGTTCGCCTTGTTAATTTTTTTGGGGTTTTCCCAAAATAACCGATCAAGGTTTCTTGGGGTATTTTCAGTACTATTGCATTTAAAGGGAAAAGAGCCGCGCAACCGGCCATATCTCCATTCTTTGAGGCTGGCTTTCGGGGAACTTTGACTTTGGGGTCAGAAGAATTTTTTTGATTTGGCAAACCCCTTTAAGAAATACCTAATCATAATAGGAGATGCCATGGAGCATGCCCCATATGAAATCATAGTAAGTTTCCATGTAGCTCTAATGGTGCCCTTGTTGTCTGCACTGGATTGCAAAGGGGCAAACATAGTGGAGGTGGGAGGTTTTTTTTTCAGGCTTTAGAAATTTCCGGGGGGGGAGAGAAAATTGAAAAAACTGGAAAAGGGTTTCAGGGAGGGAGTTTGGGTGAAAAACAAGCCCTGCAGAAGGGGGCACAAGGGGCCGGCAACCCAAAGGCTGTTAGTTTTTGTGGAACAGGCTGCAGGAAAAAAGCCTCCTGGGGCTGGGGGTTTTAGGAAAAGGGAAAGAAATGGGACCAGGAATTTTCACCTTCATGTTCAGACATACCCAACAGCCTGCAACCTGGGTACAGGTTAGTCTATGGACCCTGGAGAGACAATCTCAACCCCCAGTGGAAACCCAAAACCCAAATGGAATCAAGGGTTTGCTAAGTTTTGGCTGGAAAAAGAAACCCCCAGGACCGGGGTCATTCGGGGTTGTCGGGAAATGAATCTATGAAATTACTACTAATGGGTAAACCAAAAAATCAAAATTTTCCTTAAAACATGATGCGGGGACAGGTAAAAATTTCTAAGAAAATACCAAAAACCCCCAAAAAACCCGGGGGCTGGACCAACGCAAAGAGAAAAAAATGTTATGATTTTAGAATCACAAAACAAAAACACCCCACAAAAAATTTTTAACTATAAGTATTATAAAGGAACTAATTAAAACTAACCTTTAAAAAAATATGATATAAAAACGAAAAATTTTGCTTACACATCCCTACTATCCCTAGAAATAACTATACAAAATCTAAACCTTTACCCCATAAGTAGGGCAACCCCCCAAAAAGGGCGCCCCCCCAGGAATTTTCCCCCTTTTACACCCCTAAGCCCCTACCTAAACTAGGATTTTAAAGGGGTTTGTAAGGGATTTTGGTTTTTTTTCTATTTTTTAAAGGTTTTGTTTTTTAAAATAGTTCCTTCCTAAAATCTTGTGTTAAGGGGTTTTTTCCCCGATGTATGTTGACGTGGGGATCTCCAAAATGGGTATTTTTACTTTTCTAAATTTTTTGGATTTCAAAAAATGAAGCCTTAGAGCTACAGCATTGCTCGTCCCCCTTGTTTCCTGACATTACTTAACCGACCAAAACACTGAAGGGGCTGTTGGCCGCCCTTGCTTGTTTGCATTCTTTTCTGATGACAGGGAAATAACAAGCTTTGGAGGGGACTGGGGAAAAAAAGCAGTGTTAGGCTGTCTGTGTTTTAGGAATCCCTGGTTTAATGTAATTATTTTGGGAAACTTGCAGAAAATCCCTGTTCCTCGCCTCTGCTACCCTCCCTCCCTCCCCCCCATGCGCTGCATGCTGAAACCCCCCGATAAAGGGGAAAAAAACTCATTCTTGGCAAAACCCCTTTAAGTGATTTTTGTGGGGTGTTTTTGTCAGGTAAGAATTATCTGCCACAAAAGCATTGCATGTCCATTATGGGGTGAATTCTAGACACCTGATGCAACCTTGTCCCATAGCCATGGTATTCCACATTGGGTTGGAAAGGGCCCCAGAGTCGACATGTTGGTTTAGGTCAGATTACCCGGTGGGCTTAAAAAGGGGTTGTAGTCCCCTGGGATGAGGACTGTGGCCCTAACTGCAAAGGGTAAAGCTCTGCCCCCAAGTTTTATCTAAAAGGTGTTGAAGCTCGAGGGTTGTGTCCACTTGTGTTCAGGCCTTCATATTACACTCTGTTTAAAAATACTACAGTGCCACACAAAGCGATCTAAAGAAGTGACCTTTTGCTTACAGTAATTCAGTAGATGCCACAAGTAACAAGTGTTTTCCTTATCACTAATGCAACCTAAATGGGGTTGTTTCCAGTTACTCAGACCTCAGATATATGGCTGCACAGATCGCTTCTGGAATGAAATACCTCTCATCCCTCAATTTTGTGCATCGAGACCTTGCAACACGGAACTGCCTTGTTGGTAGGAACTATACAATCAAAATAGCTGATTTTGGCATGAGTCGGAATTTGTACAGCGGTGATTACTACAGAATTCAGGGTCGGGCTGTGCTTCCTATTAGATGGATGTCTTGGGAGAGTATTTTAATGGTAAGTTACGTTTCTTCTTCTATTTTTGTGTTCTTAAAGCATATTTTTGAAGGCACCGCTGAGTATTGAAACTAAAGAATCAAATTATTTTCTTTCATTGGTTAAAGGGGTTGACTGTGTGCTTTTTTTGCTGTTTTGGGGTGTTTTCCCCTCATGAGTGTAGAGCAGAGTACTGCTGCAAACGGATGAATGTTTTGTATTGCTTTGCTTCCAGTAACATTGCAAGGCTCAGCAAGTCAAATGTCGTTTGGGGAACACTACATAAAATAGATGGCACAGAATCCTTGGGATTATTTGACTATATTTAAATTTCAGTGCAGTGACCATGGTGTATAAGTCTCCACACTTTGTATCGCAAAAAGGAATAGCCATATAATAAAATGTAACCTTTTTACATCACAATGCAAAAAAGAAAAAAAAAGGGCAACGTATGATTTTTGGCACCCAGGTGCCATTTTTTGCGCGCATTAATAGTGTATAATGCGCCTGAACCTGTTCTACTGCAGGTCATAGATTTAGCACTTTCTAGCTACAAAATGACACTTCTGGCTCAGGTAAATCACTTTTAAAGTGCTCTACCTGTTCCAGCAGTAATGCGCCTGGATTTGCCGGACTGAAGCTATAAATGTGTAGCTTTGTTGTACGGTTGTAGTGCGACACGTCTCCAGCACACCCCCGATCTCAGGCGCATAACAAAGTGCCGCGGGTGCTTTATAATGCACCTAATTATGGAATGTCCCTGCTCAGGCACCGAGCGCACAGGGCTGCACTGGTTTTTGGGCTGAAAAGACATCAGATAACTAGCGCAGCCCCATGCATACATGTCGCCTAAAGTGTCCAGACCAACAGCAAGGGTCATGTAACAAGATGAGGTTCTGGTCAGGGATACCCTCATTGGGACGACCACCTTATGGTCTGGAGGGTAGGGGTTAGTATAGATCCCTTGTAGGGACTAATAGGGCCAAAGCTTTTGTCCCCCCTTCTGTTGGTCTGGACACTTTGGCTGACATATATGAATTCGAATGCGTACTTTTTTTTAACTTGGCGCCGACTCTCCAGTTCTAAATAGATATAGAAGAGTGTAGAATACGACAGTATGAAGATTTTTGGCGCATTACATAGAGCTTACTGCGCCAAACTTTGTATGGGCATAGAGTGCAATGCGCCAAACTTGGCGCACTAAGCTCTATGTAATGCACCAAAAATCTGTCGTATTCTACACTCTCAGAATCTCATAATCCAGCATTGAAACATTAAGGGCGACAGTATGAATTCGAATGCGTATTTTTTTTTTTTTACCTGGTGCCAACACCACAGTTCTAAAAAAAGATATAGAAAAGTGTAGAATACGACAGATTTTTGGCGCATTAATAGAGCTTCTTGCGCCAATTTTTGGCGGTTACACTCTATGCCCATAAAAATTTGCCGCATTAAACTCTATGTAATGCGCCAAAAATCTGTCGTATTCTACACTCTTCTATATCTATTTAGAACTGTGGTGTTGGCACCAGGTAAAAAAAAAGTACGCAATCGAATTCATACATGTCGCCCTTTGTTTTTTGTCTTTTTTGTATTGTGATGTAAAATATGTGGGTCTTGATATCTTTTCTTAAAATAACATTAAAAGTTAAATTTTAATATTTGACCAATCCCTTTTACGATGCAAATTTTGTTGTCAGGGATTCTTCTCTGCTCCAGTATACAGTGGGTATGGAAAGTATTCAGACCCCTTTAAATTTTTCACTCTGTTTCATTGCAGCCATTTGCCCATGAATGTGCACTCTGCACCCCATCTTGAAAGAAAAAAAACAGAAATGTAGATATTTTTGCAAATTTATTAAACAGGAAAAACTGAAATATCACTGCATTTAAAAAAAAAAAAAAAACTAAAAGCCTTTTGAACATTGTCTGCATTCTTTATCCATCAACTTCAATGGGGAAAACCACAGTATTGCAGCATTGAAAACCACACATAAAAACTGATTGCAAAACAATTTTCCATATCAGTGACTTCGCCTGGTCAGTTCCATTTGGTTCAAACTACAGTTTCAGATGTTGTCACCACAAAATGTGTCTGGTAAATTATGAAGAGGTCATAGCTCTTGCGGGATGCCAATGCCCATTGGTGGGTGGCCAGGAGTCAGACCCTCACTGATCTGATAGAGATGCTAAGGAAAGGTCTCACTGTAGACCCTTGGGTTTACTCCGGTTTAACATGTAGAGTTTTATGGATGAGGTGGATGTAAAAATTGTCCTTCGTGATCCTCTAGTTCTTGCTTTTACAACAGTGTCTCCGTCCTCTAAGTTAGAAGGCCAACAGGTCAGGCACGAGGACTCCTAACCAACTTCTATTCCATAAACTCTGCAGGGATTTTTGTTTATATCGCTTTCATTTTTTCCACCGTCTTTCAAGAACCAAAGCTATTTTATTTTTTTCCTCTTCATAGACGTATGAGGGCTTGTTTTGTCAGAACAAGATTACATTTTTAATGGTACAATTGACCATATCATATACTGTACTGGGAATCCGAAAAAAAAAAAATTATTTGTGAATAGAAGATGAAAAATGTTTGCTCCATTTTTATGAAGTTCAGTGTGTGGTATAACTTACATGTTATCTGTATTCTGCAAGTCGGTACACAGTATACCAAAATTTTGAGTTTTTGTTATGTTTTTGTGCATGTAAAACAATAAAAACTTTAATTATGACATTAGTGCTGCGGTGCCATTTCCTGCGACCAATAACTTTTTTGCTTTTCCATCTATGGAACTGATTGCAGGCTCATTTGAAGGGTAGTTTTTATTGGTACCATGTAATTTGGAGTACATGCAACTTTTTGATCACCTATTTAAATTCTTGGGGACATAAAATGACTAAAAAAAAAGCGTTATCACCAATCTAATCTACTGGTGGCCTCTGTACCTGCCACGTATGGAGCTCCCCAGCCTTCTTCATAACTGAACATCATTTTATGTTAATGGGCTAGAAACATTTGTTGCTACCACATAATTGACTGAAATGTTAATAATGGGCAGGCATAGCTAATAATGCGGTCAATTATGTTCAACCAAGTCAATTAAATGAAATAACATTGTGTCCATTCATGTTTATGCTTTTACAGGGAAAATTCACAACTGCCAGTGACGTGTGGGCATTCGCAGTGACCTTATGGGAGATGCTGACCTTCTGTCAAGAACAACCATACAGTGAGATGTCTGATGAGCAAGTGATTGAGAACACTGGAGAGTTTTTTAGAGATCAAGGGAAGCAGGTATATATTCATCAACTTCAACTGATCAGTAAATGTGTTAACTCTTCATTTCCTAAGATAATTAATGTACGTAGGTGTCATTTTGAACATGTAAAATACTTATAGTACACAAATGTGATCAAAAGTAGAAAAAAGTGCTGTGTTCCACCATTCTATTAAATAGTTGCAGGATAAAGATACAGATAAGATAATAAGTATATCATGCCCTTATATTACACTACCAACTGGTCTAATGCACGGTAAGGGATAACTGTCCTGATAAGGACGCGCCATCAGGAAGCCTGTTTCTATGAACTCTTGACCCTATATAGCCATAATTTAAGGAAAATCTGTCCAGGCTAAAATTAATTGTCCCTACATGTTTTGAACACGCCACAATCTCCTTAGGGAACAAAATCAGGGGGTCTTGAAAATAAGGACATAGGGCGACATGTATGAAGATCGGTGCGTCGAAGAGCCTGTTTACACGTTCTTCTTCATGAAAACTGCGCCTGATGTATGTCGGCGCCCGAAGTAAGCTCATAAATGCGGTGTAAAGTTCCCTGCACCTCGCCTGTGTGTGAGGCGCATTACGGAACTTAGGCGCATTCCTTATGTTTTAAGTTTAGAGACAGGCTGGAAATCAGCGAAAAATCATTAAGCATGTTAGTGATGCGAAAAAATTATTTTTGCTTCTTTCACCTTTTATTCTATTTAGTATATACAGCAAGAGCCAGCACAGCACAGGTCTTGCTGGGACCTGTGGTCCTCCAAGCAGGATTCCTACATGCGTCGGTGTTTTCGAATCTGCTGCGTCCCACCCCAGAACGCCCACAGCACGCCCAAATAACGCCCCATGTTAGGCGCATTACAAAGTGGCGAAGCTTGCGGCAAACATTGCATTTGAGCGTCCAACAGCGGAGTCGGCACAGTGAGGTGCAGTATACGCCTGAAAACAGGCGGAAAGCCCGATGATACATGTCACCCATAGAGTCCTGAAAAGTCAGCAATAAAAAAGAAGGGGACCTGCACAATATGCAAAATCGAACACTGTGGCATATGGGGAGAGGGACGTAAACTAAATATACCCCATTAAAGAAAGTACTCACTGTGCTAGGTATACACTGATGAGCAAATGGGTAACAATGTTTTCAACTTTTAACTTTCAGGCTCCATATCTTGCCCTCCACTACAGCTTTGAATGTGAGACACCCATCATTTTATAGACAATCATTTTGGCTATCTCATACATGAGTTTGGCCTGCAACTATTTAGCATCTACTTTTTTTTTTTTTTTTTTTTTAAACAAAATCAAGTTTATTGAAAGATATGCAAAATTTGACACCCAGTGATCAAGTAAAAAGGTGGCACAAATATAACAACATACAAATACAAAAAGAATAAAAAATACAGAATTGGTCATAGAAGTACATTACAATAAGATTCATTTCACAAATTGCGTACAACATTGTCCACGAGTGAGTAATAATGTCTCCATAATAGAAGAAATGACCACAATTAATTATCGGTATAAACTTGAGACTATTTTTTTTTAAAAAACATAAACAATACCAATACAACGTATTAAATCTTACAGTCTAATAACTCGTGTGTGTGCCTAATTTCCCACATAATAGAAGGTTCATGTATAATCCTGAAAACTCAGAACCTACGGGGTGTAAATTCCGGGCACCAGACATGCAATTTAGTTCCTGGAGGAAGGCTCTCGCACATATAAATACCTA
Organism: Phyllomedusa bahiana; assembly: GCA_025379985.1. Lineage (NCBI taxonomy): Eukaryota > Metazoa > Chordata > Amphibia > Anura > Hylidae > Phyllomedusa > Phyllomedusa bahiana. Next base: position 11,664 of record JAODAL010053046.1, read on the forward strand.
AGGACAGTGCAGGTAGGGAGTAGAGGGATCGGAAGTTATACCTAGACCACACAGGGAATCGCCAACAATTTAGCATCTACTTAGTTCTGCAGATTCTTATCATGTAACTGCATTGTTACCCTTTAGCTCCTGGTGGTGATGGTGGTGGTTCTTCTTGTATACTACAAATTACAACTTGTCCTGACATTCCCTAATAACTCAGTGTGTTATAAAGTTGACTCCCAAGCGAAAGGTCACTGGTTCGAATCAAGGAACAGCCATGAAGACTTCCCAAGAAAAGAGAAACAGAAAAAAATTGCCAGACTGCATGTGAAAAATACGAAATGAAGTCCATACATCCTAAAGCCAAGAGGTGACGTCCAGGCAAAATATTGGAGTCAACAAGTCTGCTCATCACAAGGTCTATCAGTTCTGGTGCGACAAACATGGAAGAGGCTCATATGCTTTGTGAGAGTGAGATCATAGACATCCATTCAGGCAATATACATTATTCAAGTCTGGAATAATGGCCTGAAAAAAGGTGAAGAAGCCTCAACTTCAATATCGTCACAAGATGCATCGGCTCGAGTTTGCAAAAAGTATGAAATGTTAACAGTAGAAGATTGGAAACCGGTGGTTCGGAGCAATGAGATGAAAGTCAATAGACTGGGCTTTGATGGGTGTAAACAGGTCTGGAAGAATCAAAGGAAAAGGAGCTAATGGATGAAGAAATTGAAAGAACTGTCAAGTTCGGGATGTTTCACAGCCAAAGGATTTGGATACTTTACTAGGATTGATGTTGATCTCAATAGTGAGCATATGTGAGTATCCTACAAAATGAGTTATTTCATACACTCGAGTATTATGGGTATGAAAAGGACGACATAATCTTTCCGCAAAACAACCACCCGAAGCAGACGTTGAGATTGGCGAAGACATGGTTCAATGACAATGAAGTAGAGTTGCGGTATTGGCCCCCACAGTCCCCAGACCTCAACCCAATCCAACACTTGTGGATAGAGTTGAAGAAAAATATGTATTTATACTTAAGTGAGTTAACCAGTATACACCAACACTGGGAACATGTAAAAGAGACCTAGGATTACATTTATGCCGAAACATGCTTGAATATGAATCATGTAGTCTCAGGTTCAAAGCTGTAGTGGATGGTGAAAAATGGAGCTTTGTAGTCAAATTTCAAAACAATGTTACCCTATTGCTTGTCAGTGTATACTGGAGAGTACCTGCATATGGCGACTGATCGCATTTAGAATGTGTATGGCATTAGTAACAGTGTAGGTCCATTGTGTATCGATAGGATATGTCTGAGACTCCCAACTATCTTAAGAACTGGCCACCGAAATGCAGAATGAAGAGGTCGCTCTTGCAGAGTACTCTACATTCTGTTCTATGAGCGCAGCTGTACTTGGAGCGCCCATTAAAATGAACAGAGAGTGCCACGCAAGCGTGACCGCCTCTGTTTTGCTCATAGATTTTCATGGGTCTGTTCTCAAGATAGATGCAGTCTCCAGAATCTTATAGATATGCCATAAATATCTGAGATGGGAATACCCTTTTCAGATCAAACCAGTGAGGATCACTTTTACTGACTAGCTGGCTGAGTGGACTGTGGTGCTCTTTTAAATGCCACATCCCCTTCATTGTTTACTAGACACAGCACCGTGTATTCGGTAGCAGTTGTGCATGGTACTGCTTGAAATGGAGTTGCAACACCAGGTACAGAGAGCACCAAATATACAGTTGTGTGCCCTATAAACAATGAAGGGGACTTGGTGCAAGTTGGGACCCCTTCAGTCAACAGATCAGTGGGAGTACCAGGAGTTAGGCCAACACCCATCAGATATTGATGGCCTATCCCGAGGAAAGGTCCTCAATATCTGTCTTGGAAAACCCATGCTTTCGAAGCCACTCTTGCCTCTCACCCAGCGAACCAGTAAGTTCTACACTGCACTGATGAGGGGCAAATACCCCAAAACAGCTGTTTGTAGTTGAACTTACCTGGTTTGGCTCAAATCCCTATTACATTGCTAGGCTTCTGCGAGCTACATGTGAACTGAGGATAACTACATCCAATAGAGAGCGCTGTGGAGCTGCTCCGCTCTTTTCCCACCAGCCTTTGCTTTATGCAAAACAGTCAGTGAGGTCTGAAAGGCAAGTAAATCCTCACACCGACCAATTTATTGGTTCCTCTCCTCAGGGAGAGATTTTTCCCCTTTGGAAAACCCATTAAGAATAATAATATTTATATTACATGCATACATACTGTAATTTTCTGTCTTGCTAGGTTTACCTTCCTCAGCCAGAGATTTGTCCTGACAATGTTTATAAACTCATGCTGAGTTGTTGGCGACGAGAAACCAAAGACCGGCCAAGCTTTCAAGAGATTTATCAACTTTTGCAGCCAGACCCTGATCTAGAGGACTGACTGTTATAGTCATAAAAGTTAATATGAGGCACATCTGTAAGAAATGTGTCCCAGAATATGCCACAGCTACGTCACCACAAATGTTGGATCCTTGGAAGCTGTTCGTCTCCTGGAGGACTTTCAGCTGAGAACATATCCTCAAGTCATCTGGAAAACGATGAGTTGTGAATGATCTGTTTACATGCGCCTCCAGTTACTCGTGAGAAAAGCGCATTACAAATGGTTGTCAATCTTTCTACATATTTAAAATGTTCCTCTGGTTTCTTCAGCTTTGACAACAATTACTCTAGAAGCTATGACGCATATCAGTGAGTTTCGTCTTCAAGCAATATCCACTAAGACAAAACACATTTTATTTATCATTGAATTTAATGGCTTATGGTAGTTTATATTAGTGGCCTGTCAAATATAGCCTTCCAAATCAATGGGCAAGCTTTGAGAGTCTGTTAGCAATGCAAACACACTGTTGCATGACTTTTTATACAATGGGTAAAAGTCCTTTCACACAGGCCAATGATTGGGGGACGTTCCTACAGATGTTTGTTACCTATCATTACCAAGTGTAAACATTGGAGCAATCAAATATGCAAAACGCTCAATTGTCACCTGATCAGAACTTGGGTAGGCATTAAAATCTTTGTTTGCTGGCAGTGCATCCTCCCTTGCAAACAGGAAATGAGCTGCTGAGGAACAATTTTATATAAGTTCAATGTAAGCGCCACCTATTGTTCCTTAAAGTCACATCCGACTCACCAAAAAGACTTGAAACCTGACTAGAAAAAGCCAATCACAAAGCATTATGGGAAAAAACCTTTATTGGATGTAACAAATCCTCAATTTGTTACTGACTCACTGAGTCTTTGGAAAGCAAAAGGGATGTGAGACAAGCTAGTATAATTCATCTGCATACAGCTGTTTGGGGGTTTTGACCATTGTCAGTGCACAGCACAGTTTGCTGGCTGGCTGGGTGGGAGGCAATGAGTGGCTCTGAAAGGGGAAAAAAAAACCCGAAACAGCTGTATGCAAATGAGTTTTGGTGGCTTGGCTAACATCCCTTTTACTTTCCAAAGACTCAGTGAGTCAGGAGCAAATTGAGGATTTGTTACATCCAGTAGAGGGCACCTGAGCTTCTAGCTCTTTTCCCATAATGCTTTGTGATATGCAGATGCTTAGTGGGGTGCAAAGAGGCAATCTTCTAATCCCCAGACACCTATATGGTGCTCTCCCCAAGGAGAGATATTTCCCTTTTAGAAAAAGCCAAGGCAGTTACCCATCTACCAACAGCCGTGGCGGGGTGTTTTCCCCTACCAGGGCCTGAACCCTGCTCTGCAATGAAGAGGGGCAAACACCCCAAGCTAACTATTTGCAGATGGGTAACAGGCTCGGCTTTAAACTTCTAGTCCTGTTTCAAGGTTCTTCGGTGGTTTGGATGTGACTTAAAGAAACACTATTCTGATAGGTAGTACTGGAGTCCTAGATTTCTTCCCTTGAGCTTATTTGAATATATTTAAATTTTTGTGGAGCATTCACTGCTTGCAAGTCTTCACACACTTTCCATAGACGACACAAAGAAATCCCAAGTAAAGGACAAAACAAATCAAACAGGGAAGGACATTATTTATTTCTTACTTTGGAATAATTGATGACAGATTGTTAGAAACTGGAGGACCCAGTAAACTTTGTTTTATGTATTATAAAATCTATTCATTTTTTTTTAAATGCTTGATGTGTAAATAGTATTTTATTAGCTATATGTATATCTTATGGCATAACTAACATTGTTACTTTATTTTTTTCTTCAAGTGAATGTGTCATTTTATTGTGTGTCCTATCTAAGAGTAGATTATAACGGTTAGGCCTTGTCCCTACGCTACCGGTTTGTGGCCGGTTTTTCAGACGGTTTGCGGTTTTGCAAACCGTCTGAAAAACCGGCCACAAACTTTTACTCGGACCGCTATGGAAAACCCGTGCAGCAGTCCCTACTGCACGGGTTTTGTGCCCGGCGGTTTTTCGGACCACCGGCCGCCCGAAAAACATTGTACATGTTCATTCTTCGGTTTTCGGACGGAATATGAACATGTCAATGGGGACCGCGCCCTTAGGATATGTTCACATGACGGATTTGGACGCTGATTTTGGGGTGGATTCAGCAGTGAATCTACCTCAATATCAGCATCCAGTCCAACTATAAAATGCCCCAAGTTCATTTTACTAATTCCAGTGAAGAAAAAGATGAGAAACCTGAATGTATTCTTATCCATAAAAGCAGCACTTCTTTATTTTAATCCATTAGTTTCCTCATGTTCACTGGAATTAGCGTTTTTAAGTAGGAAGCGAGAATATCCGAATCTTCATAACATGGGCGGAGTGTGTATACAAATACCAACAGGTTAAGCAATATATTTTTGACTTATACAGTTGAAATCAGAAGTTTACATACACCATATAAAAAGGCACATATTCCAAGTTTTTATCACTATCTAATATGAAATCAGAATAAACCTTCCCTGTTTTAGGTCAATTTTTGGGAAACCCAAAATTATTTATATTTGCCAAATGCCAGAATAATGAGAGAGAGAGAATTTTTAAGGCATTTTTATTACTTTCTGCAAAGTCAAAAGTTTACATACATTTCAGTCGTATTTGGTAGCAATGCCCTTATACTGTATAACTTTGGCCAAACATTTTGGTATCCTTCAACTAGCTTTTTGGCCCATTCCTCCTGACAGAACTGATGTAACAGCCATGTTTGTAGGTCCCCTTGCACGCACCTGCCTTTTCAGCTTTGCCCATAAATTTTCAATAGGATTGAGATCAGGGCTTTGTGACGGCCACTCCAAAACATTGACTTGGTTCTCCTTAAGCCACTTTGTAACCAGTTTGGCAGTAGCTTCAGGTCGTTGTCCATTTGGTAGACCCATTTCCGCTCAAGCTTTAACTTCCTGGCTGATGTCTTGAGATGTTGCTTCAGTATTGCCACATAATCTTATTTCCTCATGATACTATCTATTTTGTGAAGTGCCCCAGTCCCTCCTGCAGCAAAACAACCCCACAACATGATGTTGCCACCTCTGTGTTTCACAGTTGATGGTGTTCTTAGGCTTCCAAACTTCTCCCTTTTTCCTCCAAACGTAATGAGGTCATTATTGCCAAACTGTTCTATTTGTTTTTGCAACACCCAGGATAAGCTCCCAAAAATGTAGGTCTTTGTTCCTTTGTGCATTTGGAAACATTTATCTGACTTTCATATGTTTCTTTTGGAGTAATGGCTTCTTCCTTGCAGAGTGGCCTTTCAGCCCGTGTCGATACAGTACTCGTTTCACTGTGGATAATGATACAATCTTACCAGCTTCCGCCAGCATCTTCACAAGGTCTTTTGCTTTTGTTCTTGGGTTGATATGTACATGTCGGACCCAAGCACAATTTATCTCTGAACCCCAGAACCCTCTCCTTCCTGAGCGGGATAATAGCTGGACATTTCCCATCTTGTTTTGTACTTCTTTATAATTGTTTTTTACAGATGAACGAGGCACCTTTAGGCATCTGGAAAATTTCACCCCAAGGATGAACCAGACTTGTGGGAAATCCACAATTCTCTTCCTGATATTTTTGGCTAATTTCTTTAGACTTTCCCATGATGTTACACACAGAAGCAGTGTGTTTCTGGTGTGCATTTAAAATACATCCACAGCTGTGTCTATAATTAACTCAGATGTTGCCAATAAACCTATCAGAAGCTTCCAAAGATATGACCTCATCATATGGGTTGTCCCAAATTGTTAAAGGCAGAGTAATCCCAGTGTATGGAAACTTTTGACTTTAGAGAAAGTAATAAAAATGCCTTAAATTCTCTCTCTCATTATTCTGGCATTTGGCAAATCTAAATCATTTTGGTTCCTAATTAACCTAAAATGGGAAAGGTTTATTCTGATTTCATGTCAGATAGTGAGAAAAACCTGCAGATGTGTCTTTTTACGTAGTGTATGTAAACTTCTGGTTTCAACTATAGGTGCAAGTTCATGTTACATTGATTCCTATGTGAAACCGCATCATATTTCTTATGACCCAGGTTTTACTCTCCTATTTTTCTGTGCTTATTGTAAGTGACATATAGCCATATACTATACATATTGTACTGTATATTAGAGGCGAAAAATCCGCCTCTGAAAATCATTGTTGTGTCCTTGTCTGAAATCCGCTCTTACAAGATCTAATTTTCAGACAAGGATACGACACGGATTCAGCACTGAAATTTCAGCATCTGAATCCGTCGTGTGAACATACCCTTAGAGTTTCGTAGTGAACACATAGTTATAGCTTCATGTGTACTGAGAGGAGCACTTTCCCCACGTCTCAGGGCAGTGATTGACAGGGTGCTGTGTATATGCACATTCACAACACAACAGCCTATCATTCACCACAGAGAGGGGCGGTGGGAGATGGGGGGCAGCGTTCCCGGCATGAGCAAATTGGACTCATAACTAAAAGGGCTTGTCCCCACTGCAAACCATCTGAAAAACCGGCCGCAAACTTTTACATGGGCCTCTATGGAAATCTCGTGCAGCAGTCCCCACTGCACGGGTTTTCCGCCTGGCCAAAAAACATTGTTGATGTTCATTCTTAAGCAAAAAAGAAAAAGTAAGTGGCGCTCACCGGTATGCTGGGCTCTGTAGTTCACCCGTCCTCAGCTATGGACGTCCAGGCTGCAAGGGGAAGATAGCCTCTCTTCTATTCACAAAACGGTGCACGTGGAAACTGACACCTGGCTGTAGATGTCCACCATATTGAAGTAAGATATAAGCCATCCCCGGCACTCATATAGAAGATTCCTCGGAGGCGTAGTGACAAAAATCAACACTCTCTTTATAGAAAAACTCGTAAAAAGACTTATAAAATCATGCAAGATGAAAAAGTTTACGCGTTTCAGGCTCAGTAAATGGCCCTTATTCGTATAAGGGACATTTACAGAGCCTGAAACACGTAAACTTTTTCATCTTGCAATGATTTTATAAGTCTTTTTACGAGTTTTCTAATAAAGAGAGTGTTGATTTTTGTCACTACGCCTCCGAGGAATCTTCTATATGAGTGCCGGGATTGCTTATATCTTACTTCACATATGATGTTCATTCTTCCGTCAGGTTTTCGGATGGTTTATGAACATCTTAATGTGAAGGGGGAGGGCTTTTCTCCGTTAATTGCGGAGAAAAGCCGCCCCCCCGCGGCCGGGATAAACCGACCAGTATTTGTCCTGTGCCGTGGGGATGGGCCTTAATTCTGCTATTTTCTTTCAGTGCTCGTATTGGCCAAACTGCACACACTTTTTGTGCTGTTTAATCTGTCTTTTGGACCTGTAGCTGTAATACCATTCATCAGATCCGCTTTACACTCCTGTCTTTGCATTGCCTTATTGTTAGCGTACCACAAACAAATCACATTTAACCATTGTTTCCCATCTATAGACAGTAATCTTTCAATGGATGGTAAAATGTATTGTGTATATTGTAAAGTTATTTGGAAAATCTTTGAAATACCTAGATCTGATCACCCTTATCCTATTAGATATATTGTAGGTTTTTATAGGAGCCTGAATGTTTCATGTGTTGATTATGCTATGCTGTAGATGGTAGATCAGAGTGTGCTTAATGGATCACTGTCTGTACCTTATTAAATATCCAACTGCCTGTACATTTACATGTAAGGAGCATTTTATAGGCATTCCTAGATATGTAGGTGAGCTTCCCTAACATTATCAGAGATTTTCAGATGAGTGATGTCTACTGAAGCAAGACGTATCTCAGCTTCACAACATACGTTGCCAATTGTCTAACATCTCAAAACACACAAGCGTAGGTCACTTTAAATAAAGATATTTTACTACATGCTAATGCAAACATTATAACCAATAACAGAGAAAAATATTATGTATATACCCTGTTTCCCCGAAAATAAGACAGTGTCTTATATTAATATTTGCTAATAAAGACTAGCTAAGACTTATTTTTAGGGGATGTCGTATTTTTCCATGAACAAGAATTCACATTTATTGTTGAACAAAACATCAACCTGTATTAATATACTGTAGTGATTTCATCACAGAAATCTGCATAAGCAGCCAAACTCTGAATTGCGTCAAAAAAAATGCACTAGGTCTTATTTTCGGGGGATGTCTTATTTTGGGGGGAAACTGGGTAAGGTAGACGCAACTCATTCCAAACAACCTCAAAAATCTGTATCAACAAACCAAACAAATAAAATATTATTTCTTTATCACACAACAAATGAAGTTAAAAGCAATCATACAATAAAATGTCACTACAGTTCACAATAAAGAGAAGTACATAGCAATCACCAGGATAAAATATTACATAAAGTGAAAAGTTATAAATAGAATGAAATAAAATTGGAAATGTGAATACCAAGTAATACCTGCAAAATAAGAAAGGGTTAAAGGTGAAAAAAAAAGAAATCCGGATTCCCAGAAGAAGCCGTTGGTGTCAGACGCCCATCAGGATTACAGTTAAAGGGGTAATAAATAATTTTGGCAAAATGGGGATAAATGACGTTTTGTAACACTGTGTGTTTCTCCTTATTTCAGCAAGTGTAGGTTTGGCTTCCACAGAAGCTTAAGTGTATAACAGACAACAATTACCATCATGCATTGCTGATATCTATTCCAGTCTGTTCCCCTCCCCTGTATTACCATGGCTGCTGAAGAGCAAGTCTCCACCCCTTAATTGGTGATTATATAGGAAACTACTAAAAATATTGAATTACTATCTGTTTTACTTTGTATCACACATCAGTAGTCAAGTTTTATATGCCAGAATTGTGAAGCCTTGTGAAGGCTTACATCACCACCACCGTGTTTCTTGTTTTACCACTTCCTGCCCTATTAAAATATAACATCATGTATTCAGCCATTGCATATTTTTGTCATGTCCCCTACAAATTGGAATTAAAGTGATCAAAAAAGTCACAGAATGGCACCAATAAAAAATGCACTATCACTCAGGTCCATAGGTAGAAGAGCAAAAAAGATATTGGTGACATATAATGGCGCTGCTGCGCAAACTTAAAAAATAGAAAATGTTTGAATTTTTTATTGTACTAAAACATAAGGAAAACCCTACATATTTGGCTTTCTCGGAATCATATCAACCTTCAGAATACAGATAATACATAATTTTTTACCGAAGAATGAATGCTTTAACAACAAATCTCCTTGTGGAGCAATTATGTTTTTTTCAAATTTTTCATCAATTATTTTTTTTTTGTTTTCCCAGTATATTCTATGGTTCGGTGAATGGCTCTATTAGAAAGTGTATATTGTCCCGCATAATAAAAGCCCTCATATGTCTATGTACATGGAGAAATAAAAAAATTATGGCTCTTGGAAGGCAAGGAACAAATGACTGGCTGTCCTTAAGGGGCTAGAGAAGGAACTCGCAATGATCCCTGAAATAACAATGAACTAATAATAAATTTAAATTTACTAAAAATCAACTAATGAAAATCAGATGCTGCATTTGAATTGTGGTTCAACTGGAAAAAAAAAACGAACTTGGCCTAGACAAAAAATAATGGTACCACTAGAAAAGATTGAAAATAATTTGACCATAGGGACATGTTAAGCTTAGGTGTGTCCTGTAATTATCATCCCAGGTGTCTTTAAACTTGTGATCAGTCATTCTGTCTATTTCAACTAGTCACTCTGCTGGTTGGTATAATGGTGTGTAACACACTGAACGTGGTCCAAAGGAAGCTGAGGGGAGAGTGGTCTCAGGAGTTTAGAAAAAAAATGAGACAACAAACATAATAAAGTTTAAGGCTATAAGACCATCTCTAAATAGCTTGATGTTCATGTTATTACAGTTGCACTTATTATTCAGACATTTAGGGCCACATGTATGAAAACTGTCTAGGTCTAAGATTTTCTTTGTTGCCCATAACAACCAATCAGAGCTCCCATTTAATTTCATATAGTGCTCTGAAAACATGAAAGGGGCACTCTGATTGGTTGCTATGGGCAACAAAGAAAGTCTTAGCCCAAGACCGTTTCATACATGTCCCCCTTAGGGTCTATCAGACTGGAGCCAACCTTCTTGGATGGGGCCGCAAGAGGAAAATTGCTAACAGATTGAAGCGATGGATAATATCAATGGTAACCAAATAGCCCAAAACAGCTTCCCAAGAGATTAGCGATGAACTCCAAGGTCAAGGCACATCAGTGTCAGATCACACCATCTATCGCTGTGGAAAGCAAATTATAAAAAAGTGAGACTGCAATTTGCCAAAATTCATATGGACAAGTCACAAATGTTTAGGGAGAATGTTCTTGGAAAGATAAGAAAAGACTGGAGCCTTTCAGCAAGTGACATCAGCTCTATGTTTACAGAGGCAAAAATGAAGCATACAAAGAAAATAACATTGTACCTGCTCTAAAACATGGAGGGGGCTTGGTCATGTTTTGGGGCTACTTTGATGCACTTGGCACAGATGTCTTGAATCTGTGCTGGGTACAAAGAAATCTCAAGACTATCAAGGCATTCCAGAGCAAAATATGCTGTCCAGTGTAAGAAAGCTTGATCGCAGGTCATGGGTCCCCAACAGGATAATGACCCAAAACACACAGAAACATCCAAGAATGACTAAGAGCAGAGCACTGGACTATTCTCAAGTGGCTTCTCTGATCATCATGCATGCAGACCAGAGAAGGCACCCTTCACACCTGAGACAGCTGGAGCAGTTTGCTCAAGAGGAGTGAGTCCAAATACCTTTAAACAGGTGCAGAAGTCCCACCAAGTGTTACAGAAATGTTTGTTTGCAAAATATTAAGGGTACTATCATATTTGACTGGGACAATTTCACTAGTTTGTTTTTTCAAATGTTTCGATTGAAAAGCAATGTCCAATTTTCATTAGTTGATTTTCAATAAATTACCTTCATCAGTTTCAAGTTATTTCAGTGACCACTGTGGGTTTTTCTTTCTTCATTGAAAGGCACTTGTGCAAATAATCAAAAAAGACATCGCTTAAGATTCTAAACCAGAAAAGGTAGAGAAATTACTGATCACTTCTGTAAAAACTGCCTCCTCAGCTCGCTTGTACTTTGTGCAGCCAGTTACGGATACGAAATATTGCAATTTATCCTTTGTATCTTTTTCCTATTGACGGAAACAAGCACTTCCCATATGTGGCGATTAGTGTTGCATTTTGGATTCTGACTGAGCCAGTTCGGCCAGACCTGAAATTTGCGAGCAATCACCAAAAAAAAAATCATGTGACCATCACTCCATGGATGTACTTCCTTTTTCCTATCTGGATAAAAGCTGTACAATTTTCCTGCAATCCCTGGCACAATTTGAGTCAGGCCAAACCAGCCCAACTTGAATCCGAAGCAGAACACTGTTGGCAATCCAACATGCCACTTTTCCTAATAAGAATGCCAAATGTCAGCCTTGATAAAGCAAATTCAGGAAATGTCATCAGATTCTACAAAATGAATAATAAAATAAAATTTTTGTAGGACTTTGTGCTTTTCCCCACATATTCAACTCCGGTGAGATAGGTCTGCCGCTTGTAGATCTCCATCTATCCTTTCATTAATTCAGTAATAACATTGAAACTGGCAGTAGTTTGGGAAATTGTTTGCGAGTCCATCTTCAACCCCAAAAGGTTCAACTAGCTCATCTTTAGTAATATCAACCCATAGCAGTACCCACCTCCACATTGCCGGTGTCTGAGTCAAAGGGTTGTGCCTCAGTCATCCTGCAACCAATGAAACTAAGAAAAAGCTGAGATGTAATAAAGCTACCTACAACAGTATAATAAATCATATAGGCACTTAGGCATAAGTCTTATAGGCTACTATATTCTAATCCAGTGTTATTCATCGTAGTTTTCTCATATTCATCTGTTAATTCTAGAGTAAGCAGACAAAAATCAGAGGTCAGTATAATAGAAGAGTTTTGCTGATGTAAATATAATGGATGTTTTAAAGGGAACCTTCTGTTTTGCTCATTAACATTGTAAAGGTTTGCTCTGTTACAGGTTAATAAAAAATGTATTATACAAAGAATACGTGCGTAATAATGTATAAAGGCTGCACATGATATTATGGCTGTTTTTAATGTAGTTTTGCCTACGCAGGGATAGTAGTAAAATTCGCTTGCACAGAAATGTACAGAATAAATATGTAGAAAATTTGTCATTTTACATAAATTGTTAAGGAACTGATGATTTTTAATTGTTCTTTAATAAAAGACTTTACGGAAAATTAAACCGTACCAGCAATTTTTATACCTGTCCAGAACAATGTATACAATCAACATATGTGAACCTACAAAGTAATCATTGCAGCTCCTCCAAACTCTACTTGGTTGCCCATGTCTGGCCTAAGGAGTTTGCAACCCGTATGGTCACACAGGGTACCTACTTTAGTGAAAAGGGTGCCAGACCAGCTCTCTCCTGTGAAGTCAATGGTAAAAGAATGCACTTCATCCCACATCATGTCTTATACGGTTGTCACAGTCATTGGTCAATAGCTGCTGACATCATCCTGGCTAATGCAGTTTGGGTACTGTACCTCCTGCAGAGCAGATTCACAAAAAGATGCCGCTCCATGCATGATGCCCCTACTCCACCTTTCTAGAGTTCAGGGATGATGTCAATGCTGATGAGCTGTCTGGCCCATAGTGGTGACAGGTGGGAGAATAAACCATTAATTCCAGGGGGTTGTACATTGGAAAGGAGTATACCTATATAACATAAGACCAAGCAAAGTACAAAAATAACACTAAATGACTAACCACTGGTACAGAGGGAGAGATGACCCTGCCCACAAAGGCTTACAATCTATATCATATCTGTCTATTTGAGATTTATATATCTTTTTCAAATCTATTTGATATATATATATTGTGGCAGAGTGACCTCAGGCAGTCCCATACCTCTGTCACTGAGTGTTTAACAGCAGGAGATTTGTTCACACCAAAGTGCGTGGTGGGGTAAGTCAGCAGTTTTGGGCAGTAACCATAGGTTATTCACATGTATTAGTGTACCTGCTAATAGGTCTTACAGGCCTATTTAAGCTTATTCCTTTGTAAGAAGGGGAAGGAGTGGAGGGAAGAAAGTGAGGTGTTAGAGGTTACATAGTTACATAGTTTGTAAGGCTGAAAAAAGACAAGACGTCCATCAAGTTCTGCCTATTGTGCTATAGTGTTGATCCAGAGGAAGGCAACAACCCCCCATAAGGTAGAAGCCAAGTGTCCTCATTTTAGGGAAAAAATTCCTTCCGGACTCCAATCTGGGAATCAGAATAAATCCCAGGATCAGCGCTCCTTCTCCAGAATCCCGGTCACTATAACCCTTTTTATATTTTACATCTAGAAAATTTCCAGACCCTTTTGAACTCTGTTAGTGAATTCACCCTGACAAGCCCTTGGCAGAGAGTTACACCCTGCTCAAAA
>JAODAL010053047.1:0-25553 GCA_025379985.1 Phyllomedusa bahiana
CCCCTACACACTGGTTTTATTGTGCCACGTCGACCTCTCTGCTGCGTGGGTGGCCTGACCTACACACTTATTGTCCCTGTCTGCCTCATGCGCTGTTGTGGCTGCTCCGGACCTACACACTGTGTCATTGTGCCACTGTTGACCTCATGCTGCGCTTGGCGCTGCCTCACCTACACACTCTGTCATTGTGCCACTGTCTGACCTCATGCTGCTCTCTGGGTGCTGCCCCTGACCCACACACTTGCATTGTCCCCCTCTGTGGCCCACTCCTGTTTTTGCCACCTCCAGAAAGCTATTGTGCCACTGTCTGACCTATGCGCGCTGTGGTGCTGCTGTGACCTACAACTGTTCATTTGGCCACTGTCGGACTCATGCGCTGTGTGGGGGCCCGGGGGACCTACACACTGTGCCCTTGTGCCCTGTCTACCCATGCGCTGCTGTGGGTGCGCCGGACCTACAACTGTGTCATTTTCCACTGCTACCTTTTGCTGCTGCTGGCTGCTTGCCGGGCCAGACACTGTGTCATTGTGCCCCCTGTGGCCTATTCCTTTTTTGCCACCTCCCGAATTCATTGTGCCACTCTCACCTCAGCTCTGTGGTCCCGCCATCACCCCCTCCACACTCTCCTGGGGTTTGCCACCTGAGCCCTAGCTTTTTTTTTTTCAGTGTCCCCCCATGACTTTATCATGCTTTAAAAAAATTCCCCCTTCAGTTTTTTTGGGGAGTTTTGCCCTCTTAAAATCCCGGGAATTTTAGGTGAAGCGTTCTAAAGCGCCGGGATATCGGGCAACTAAAACACAAAATTTTAAGGCCAAACCAAGCTCCCCCTGCAAATTTAAGCATGGCCAACGTTCTACAGCACCCCGCAGGCTCTGGCAGCCTGAAATAGCGTTTTTAACTGAAAACGTGCCGAAGTAATTCCGGAAAGAAATTTTTTTTTTGCCGAGAAATTCGCAAGGGGAAAGAAAAAGAATTTCGGGAAATTCCCCAACTCTGCCGGTTTTAAAAAAAAATCTTTAGAGAGAGCTCAATAAAAGACCCTTTAAAAATATTTAAACATATTTTTTTAGCCCCTCAAACCGTCTTTTATTTTTTTTGTTGCCGCCCTTTTTACTTTCAAGCTCACAATACTTTCCCGGGAACGGGCCCAAAACTGTACACGATATTCCATGTGTGGTCTGACCACTGACGTGTATAATGGTATATTCTCAAATATTTGATTCAAAATATATTTTTCCCCACATAAGCTCCGCTGCAGACGCATGGACCCGGCAAAGGACTCAAAAAACATTTTAGAAGAACCCACAAATGATGTATTCACTACGAATGGTAAGAAACCTTAATAAAGCCTGGAAAGTTGTATCTAATGGAATGCTGGGACACATACATGTCCTTGTTCCCCTTCTAATATGGGTTTGTTGACTGTTAGCGCATGTACATAAAAATACAGTAATTATCCAGGTGTTATCGATCCCCTTCATCTCAGGTAAATTCTCCACTTATTAGCAATCATAATGTTCGTAATCTTTGGGGTGGAAATAAGTTTATTAATTTTAATCTTCACATTAGATAATTGAGATTGATGTTAATAAAAGTAGATTGGCAATTATTGAGATTTTTTTTTTAGACTAGTGGCCAGCCCGAGGGCTGTCTTAATAGTATTTTGGGCCGCCAAACAATGACACTACATGAGGCCATGCCTCTATCCACCCCCAACCACACCTATATCATTACACCGCCTATGTCAGGACACCCTACTACATCTTGATAGCTGCACGTAACAGCCAACAAGACTGAAATGTGTGCAGGGAAGGAATGGAGCTTTCGGTCTTCGCCATTTTGGTTATAAACAGTTGCAATGTTTTAAGAACAGTACCTACAATTAAATAAGCAGCCTCAACAAAGTAATACAGGGCAAGTCGCCCCTGAATTCCTAGGACTTATATTCGCCTACCTGGGTCCTCTATCTTGTGGGGCCCACCAGCACTGCCTAGGATGCCCAATGGACAGAGGTGTAACTTTAAACTCTTGGGCCCGGGTGCAAAAAGTGAAATGGGGCACCCCAGCTACAATGTACCATTTAAAATACTGGTGTCGTCTTATGTGGCAGAATGGCTTTTGGGGCCCCCTTAGGCTGCAGGGCCCGGTAGCGTCTACATCTCTCAACCCCCCATTAGCAACGCCCTGCCAATTGATGAGATGCCCTTGGCCAGAGCATAAAACATGGAAACAAGATGTAATAAAAATGAGTTAGAGTGTCATATTTAGTGATAACTCCACGGACAAAGCACAAAACACAACTCCAAGGGCCACGAAGCGCCAATTTCATTCGCATTAAAATAGCACGGCACGCCCCCCCAACTCAGTACTGTCATGTGCAAAGTGCCGTGGTGGCGCCTCTGTAATGGCCTGATATATGCATTCTGGAGGGTTTTCATTAATGACAAATGGGCTTTGCACCAAATCTCTGTGCTGAAAAGACGTTAAGAACTTCTCCGCTGCCCCAATACATATAAGTCACCCCCAAGTGAACAGATATTTATCACCTAACCTCTAGAACAGGGGATAAATGCCTTGTGGATAGACAAACCCTTTTATACAGGATACATTCCGTTTGACACAGGCCTGTCAAATAATTTTCTAAATATAGTAATAATGCTGTTTTTATACACAAGGAGATTAAAAATTTGAAAAAAATGCAATTCCTAATTCAAATAAAGGCTAGTCTAGACCTAAATGACAAATCAATGCATGTAGAGAACATAAAATTAAGTCATAAGGCAGGCCCAAATATGTAATTTTTCATTAAATAGACCTCTAATTGCTACGGCCATATATGTAATAGAAGAGCTAATGATAACTCAGCTGTAGCAATGACTTACCCCGCACAAGTCAAGGGGGTAATTAGATTTTCAAATTTGGTAAGCTAGAGCAATCGTTTATTTCTGCAGGGATGTGATTAGCGTGTCGCTTAGAAATAAGCAGGACAGAAGACGGCCTCCTGTCAGCATCTGTAAAATAATCAAAAAAACGACCAGCACTTTCTGGTGACTGAATTTCAAATCAACAGAGAAAAATAAAAGTTATAAATGTTTCACACATTCAACAAGTTTATTATTATGCTGACTAGAATGGAAATTGTGGTAAATTTGTTTTTTTTTTTTATGTATTAAGCTGATGCAATATAAAGGAGCAGGTGCGACTAATCCGTCAGGAATCAATAGTTGCCTGTAGTTTCTCGGTACATGGGAACCACTACCAGCTATAAACTCAATTAATATATTATTGCAATTACAGTTTGTTGCTGAACATGTTCCTCATGTTGCCCTTTTTGAGAAAGGTTTTTAACATAATTTAATAACATGAGAAATATATATCTCCTCCCTGCAATGGTGATTCCTTGTTTATTAATTGTAGGTTGCAATAAATAAATTTTTCACTTTTATAGAATGTCATTCTCCTTGTCCATTTCAAGACAGATATATGACTTGAATGGATCTATGTTACCAGACACATCATTTTCTTTTTATTATTCTAAGGTTGTTAGTGATGGTACGGAAGTACGATAGATTCATGCCTCATATCTAATAATGATCAATGGCTTTAATACATTGGAGGGATTGAAGATGGGAAAGACACAAGTAGCAACCATTTTAAGGTCATTTTATGGCTGTTAAATTGGTGCAGTAGTTTAATATGTAGAATAAGTCAACTCATGGTGATACAAAATAGATTTATTTGCGACCAGTTCTGTTTCATACTCACTTCCTTATGTTCTCATTTACCTTGGCACAATAGATGTTCATTAGCACAGGACTAGTCATACATATTACTATCAGGTGAGTTTGAATTTCCTAGTCAATTGTGTTCATTGGTGATTACCAACTATACCATAAAAAAAGTCAGTTACAAAAGCAGTATCCTATGATCATGAAATGTCACTAGGTTCAAAAACGCGTAAGCCCTGCTTAGGTTACCTGGACTTGGTGCCTCTGTTATTTTTAAAAAATGTAGGGAAGAAAATAAATGAAATCTTTTATGCATCATTTAGCCCTGTTGGTTTTTGGATACTTACCCATATGCATTATGATGTCTTTATGAAACTTTTACTGAGTATAAAAAATGGCATGATCTGTCAACATGTTGTAGCAGCAACAAGTACCTTTATAATCTAAACCGTTTAATGTTTTTTACAGCAATAATTTCACATACATTTAATCTTTCCAGCTAAATAAAATTAATATTTTTTTTTGTCTGAATGTCATTAAATATGACTTAAATAAGAAATCCTCTTCCCTCTCCGTGTCGAAGGGGTGCAGAAATAAGTTATAACTAGACTGCCACTATTCTTTTATCTAAGCCACCTATTTATCCTGTTTTGCTGATTATAGAGTACAGCTTACTAAGGAATAGAAAGGTGCAATATAATAATAGGTCCCTATCTGTACAAATTACACCTATGTCTGTAGGTGTATGGGTCCCAATAGCTCTTGATCTAAATTGTGTGCGAAGAACCTCTGTTTTTTTATGTGTTTAATACACAACATAAATGCATAAATAGAATTATGTATAGTCAGTGTTTGTCTCTTAGGCTATAATCAATAGTATTTCAATCGGAATTACCAACGAGTGAAATTTACTATTCATCTGTCAAAGAGAATGGTTTAATAAACATCATTGAACCGTGTTCCCAAACGTTCCGTAAGATTAGTATTCTAACTGTAATCCGCATCCAAATGACTAGATTTGAAAGGGACTCATTTCTGACTGAAAATACGATTAAAAAAGACCAAAATTCTTCCACATGCACACCAAAATTAAATACTCTCTTAAGAAAGCACGTTTCCCATCCAACATGGTTTTCATAAATTTAAATCATCATGTGGATGTACCTAGCGCCTGCAGAGTGCTGCTGTCTGTTTTATGTGTGTTAATATTATTTTTCAACCTTAGCCATTTTTATATCACAAATTGTTTCTATATCTATATTCATGACCATTTTATGTTATTTTTTTGTGATGCTAGTTTAGAGGTCAGAGATAAGGACAGTATTGAGCTATCGAACTAGCACACTCAATACAACAACAGAGAGGGAGTAAAGCCTTCCGCCATTTGTCTTTGAACTTATGCAAGAAAGTAAGCACTGGATGGAAGCATCTCTGAAATATTCAAGATGCACAAGATATAGAATGTAAAATATATAAGTTTAAAAACTTTTATAATCTGTTTTATATAACACAAACAAAAATATATCGTCTGACAAAACCGATCTTAAATCTACAGCTGCCACTATGGGGGAGCTTGGCTATAGACAGAGCTACATTAGTTAGCTTGGAATACGTCTTAGCAAGACTCTCAGTAGTTACAGCTGTACTACAATCTACATGTTTGTCATTTACATGTATGAACACCAATGCATTAGAAAAACACCACATTTTTGGGCTAAAAAAATTTGAGATTGTATTAATACTGTCTTAATTTCTGACAACATAAGTGTTATGCTGTCTGTCTCATATTAGTAAGCAAAGTGTGCTGATAGATTGGCACAAATTAGCAAGATATTAGTGATACCTTCTCTCTTCCTTTGCTCCATATATTGGCTAGCTTTCTTTAGACCAACATTTTTGCGAAGAATATTTAGGTGGACGAGTGCTAATTAAAAAATGTGAAAAGCAGTCCCAAATGGACTGTTTGGAATCCATGTATATACCACACTGAAAAATGGACTTAAAAGAAGCTTGATGAGAGTTTTTGCCTCAGGATATTACAAAAATATAGACAACCACTTTAAAAGAAAAAGCGACAATGGACAATCACTCCAAACATCTTGAAGTACCTGTTAATGCAGTTGCACAGAAAACAAACTTTAATGGCCTTAGAGGGCTGCAGGCCAACCACCTTGAATGGGACCGACAAAAGGAAAATTTAATACAATGAAGAAACATAACACTAGGTTGACAAATGGTAAACAAGACCCCAGAACCTGTGCATCCAATGAGGTATAGAGTTGAACTGTCAAGGTCAAGGTACTTTCAGTGACAGATTGCTTTCAGCAGTCCGCTGCGCTATGCCAAAGTGGACTTAAATGTAAAAGGATTGAGAAGGAAACCACTGATTGAAAGTAAATCATAAAAAAGTAAGAATGGAATATGACAAAATGTTTATTGCAAGCCACAAAGCCTTTCGTAGAATGTCCTTCTGGACACATAAGACAGAACAGTATATTTTGGTAATCAAAATCAGCTCTTTGTTCACAGACACAAAAGGAACAAACAAAAGAAAAGAACCTTGCACAGACTGTAAACAGGGTATCTGTTGACACAAACACACAGCAGAAGTATGGGCATCAAACTAACCTCTCTGATCCCTGATCAAAATCCTATGAACAAAACGATGAAAAGGTGTCTAAAAACAATTGTCAGTCTACAGAGGCAGAAACTAAGAAGTTCAGAGTGCAAAAGGCATGTGCAGATAGAGACAGTCAGTGTACAGGAGCTATATAATGATTCCACAAAACTGAAATTTCCAAAATGATAAGAAATCAGTGAGGGGGAAAATACTTTCATACCACTGTAGTTTTTAGGTACATTGATTTTACATCAGTATGGTAGAATAAATAAATAAAGGTTTTCGATATAGCCAAAGATGAATTAGCACCACTGAAATAGGCTAATTCAATGTCCACAAACATGGAAAAGGGTCTTACACATTAGATTTTCTTGCCTTAAACTTCTCTTAAAAAAATCCTACAATATTTTTTTTCTATATAAACATTTATCTAATATGGTCTTTGAAAAAAGTCTTTTTTTAAGTTAATTTCTGTACACATAAAATAATACCAACCAACAAAATTGAGTGCTATATACCGAATAACCATGTATATATAAGAACCGAGATATTTCAAGCAACACAAAAAAATGTGCTTGAAACAATCCCCCCTGTCAGAGCACGGCGCGTGCGATGGCCCGGTGCGCCGACCATTGACGCTTCAGTTATATGCGGCCTCCTCCTAGGAGCGCAATATAACGAACCGCCGAGTACCCACGACGAAAGTGTCCGCTGCTGCGGTGGCCCGTGGACGCTGTCGGCTATCCTCTTCACTAGTATGCGACTCCTCCGGATGTGCCATACAAGTGACAGATACCACTGCGGAGCGAGAGAGAGCGAGTTGCTCCGAGGCTCTGCGCAGTGGACTCCGGGCTTCCTGCGGCTGTCCGTACTTTTCCGCAACATAGCAGGCGTGTGGTCATCACGCTGCGTGCGCGGCCTGATGACATCACGCGCCTGTTGCCGAGAAAGATGGAGAGTGCTCGCGCGGGAGAGGCCGGACAGCGAGGAGGTCGAGTGGCGAGAGAGACAGAAGCAGCGGGAGTCAGTAAGAGTTTTTTTTTGTTTTATAACGCGCCTATGCCCTGCACTATACCTGCCAAAGCCTGCCTATTGGGGCCTATACCTGTCTATAATGACCTACTACCTGCCTATAACCTACCTAGGGGACATACATGCCCTATAACCTACCTTAGGGGACTATCCTGCCTATAAACCTACCCATGGGGACTATACCTGCCTATAACCTACCTAGGGGACTATACCTGCCTATAACCTACCTAGGGACTATAACCTGCCTATAACCTACCTATGGTGACTAAACCTGCCTATAACGACCTATACCTGCCTATAACCTTACCTAGGGGGAACTAAACCTGCCCTAGAAGGGACTATACCTGCCTATAACGAACCTATACCTGCCTATAACCTACCTAGGGGACCTATACTGCCTATAACCTGCCTAAAGGGACTATAACCTGCCTATAATGACCTATACCGTGCCTATCAACCTGCCTAAGAGGGACCTATACCTGCCTATAACTTTGGCCAGTTGACCTTTACACCATGTCTATAACTGCCTATGGGGGCAATTAATCTGCTAAAGCCTGCGCTATAAGGACTTATAGCTTCCTATAACCTGCGTTGCTCGGGCCTGATGACATCCACGCGCCTGTTGCCGATAAGATGAGCGCGCATCGGAGTGCCGGCAGCGAGGAGGCGGAAGTGGCGAGGGAGACGGAGCAGCGGAGGAGTCATGGGTAAGTGTTTTTTTTTGTATTTAAAACGCTGCCTATGCCCGCCCCGTGCCTATACCTGCCTAGAGCCAGCCAGTGGGGCCTATACCTATGCTATAACTGACCTATACCTGCCTATAACCTACCAGGAGGTGACTTATAACCTGCCTAATAACCGACCTAGGGGGACTAAAACCTGCCTATAACCTACTAGGGACTATAACCTGCCTATAACCTACCTATGGGGACTATACCTGCCTATATCCTATCCTATGGGGACTATACCTGCCTATAACGACCTATACCTGCCGATAACCAACCTAGGGGGACCTATACCTGCCTAGGGACTATACCTGCCTATAGACGACCTAATACCTGCTATAACCTACCAATGGGGACCCTATCCCAGCCTAAAACCTGCCTAAGTGACTATACCTGCCTATAACGACCCTATACCTGCCAATAACCTGCTAGGGACCTATACCTGCCTATAACTTTGCCTAGTTGGGCCTATACCTGCCCTTAAAACTTGCCTATGGGGGCAATTAATCTATCCTATAGCCTGCCTATGGGGACATAAAGCTTCCTATACTACCAGCCAAAAACCGACCTTATACCTGCCGATAACCAGCCTATGGGGGGACATAAAAACCTGGCCTATACCACCTATATCTGCCTATGGGGACATTAAACTGCCTATAACCACCCTATACCTCCTATGGGGGACAATAAACTGCCTATGTAATTTTATTGGTATCTATTCTTATGTATTTATTAAAAAATCACCAGTAATGCCACCTGCATTTTCCACGCCTAGGCTTATACTCGAGTCAATAAGCTTATCACCGGTTATTTTGGTGGCAAAAGTAAGGTGCCAGCCACGGCTATACTCGGGTCGCTTATAACCCCCCCCGAAAGTTATATACGGTAATTGCTTTTTAAAGAGGAATTTCCACAATAATTAGCAATAAAATCATTGGTGTATCCCACCACTTACTGAACATGGGGTCTGAATACTAAACACTGAATAGCATTGCAGGCCCTGATGGGTATGTCCCTGCACAACAAAGCTCTTCTCCTCCCCCTCTGCAAGAAACTATGTTACAATGCAACCCCATGTAACTGCCTAAAGCTTGTTGCAGTTTCCTAAACAGTTGCGAAAAAGGAGCTTGAAGCGATTCCAGGTCCAATCTTATGTCATCCATGATGCTATTGAGAGTGTCCCAGAGTTTTCATCCAACCAATAATGTTGTGTTATATACTAGTGGTATGCCATGATATTATTACCTGAGTACCACTTTAATGGTGCACCCCCAAAATACATTAAAACATAAGACAGGCAAAACAGTCTTTGGCTATGATATTAAAAATTACATTGGGGAAATCCATTATTTCAGACCACTACTGATTTCCAGAATAAAATGGCTAGAGAGAGCCTGGAGTGCTTTTGCATTGCTCAGAAATTTCAACCATTTGAAGTCTGACAAGACATTCTAAGTAAAAGACCATTAAAATTAGTGAATGTGTGCTAGGAGCATTCTGTCAAATTTCCAGTAACAAAATTCTGTCCAGTGCCAAAGGGGTTTCAGGTCTCTATAGAGATTTCACCAATGTGATATTCATATGCTTTGCTTGATTTAAGACTGGAAAAATCAGTTTTCCCCTGATATCATTACACACATCTACAAAAGAAGATATTTCCCTTTGTTCCTCAGAGAATGTGCATAACATTACGATTATATGATCATGATTTATTCCACTGAATACTTTTTAGGCAAAAATATATACCACTGTGCACTATAACATTGGAACCACTTTTGTTCTGCAATTGTATATATCAGGAAATCAATATATCTACAATGGGCCATGACTAGTAAAAAATGATCTGCTTTCCTTTTCCAAAAAAGTTGTCACAAACATACAAAATCGGAGTCTGGTGTTTCAGCTTATTACCATTAAAAATAATAGGTAAGAGCTACTGGCCACAAGCCAAGGCCAATCCCTTTGCTCATTCACTAATAGGTCAACTGAAGAATAGAAAATGACAATTAAGAAGTGTTTTTCAGCATAGGTTTTCAACATAAATATCCAACAGAGCATACATATTCATAGTCATAGTGCCTAGCTCATTAAGGAAGTCACATGATGTGAGCTGTCTTGGTGGCTATACAAGGTGAGCTATAGGCTGTCTGCACATATATCCTTTCTTGCTGCCATGGGTAAAAGGGGGGATTTATCTGGTCTGCAAAGAGAGATGATTATAGGCTTTGGATGGCAGTATTTCTGAAACTGTGTAGTTTGTGAACTGTTTGCGTGTTGCTGTGGTGAAAGTGGACAAATGTAACCATTGTGAATAATTGCATGGAAACTACGGCGTACTACATGCCATTGATGTGTTAGGTGAATGTTGGCTTTGAAGGTTTATGAGTGTGGACCGACATGATTGGAGCAGCTCACTACCAAAGTGATTTAGGGGGCTGTTATACATAGTTCATACAGTTACACAAGGAGACATTTATGAATACGGCTGCGGCAGGTTTCTGGCAGACTTTGAACCAAAAAGCTGTCGTAGCCCTGTTCTATAGATGTATGAACAGTAACATTCCAAAATTTGGTGCAATCTGCGCCGGCCCCAACACTTTGTAATGCTTCGTAAATGTGGGGGCGTTCTGGGGGTGTGTCGCACCACATTCATAGGATTAGACACGTTTATAAATGTGGGATACCAAAAGCATAAGGGTCTGTCCACACAGCAGTGACAAAATAACGGTCGGATTCTCTCTTAAGAATCCACCTTGTATTTAGTCGTCTTTTGGATGTTTTTGGGGGATGGTTCTGTCAGCAGTTTGCGGATTCGCCATAATCCTCAACCATTCAAATGCACATCTTCTGCCCAAAAAGAGGGCGGAGATTGTGCATGTTTAAAATGTTTCAGAACGCTGTTGGTATAAAAAAACGTGTAGGCAGATAATCCTTTCAGTTTGGACTTCTGAATGGATTTTCTATTAAAGTCTATGGAGATGGTGGCTACAAACCATCTGAAAATCCGACCAAAAACCTTTCCGTGTGAACTGGCCACATGTATGAAAACTGTCTAGGTCTAAAATTCACTTTGTTGCCCATAGCAGTCTATCAGAGCACCCCTCTCATTTTTCCAGAGCACTATATGAAATGAATGAGGTGCTCTGATTGGTTGCTATGAGCAACAAAGTGAATTTTAGACCTAGACAGTTTTCATACATGTGGCCCTAAATGTCAGAACAGCCAAACCAAGTTAAAAGTTGTCTGCCTGAGCCCAAAGTTGTCATAGTGGAACTAGATTTTCCATTATAAAATGAATATTAAATTATATAATATACAAAAAGTAAAAAAAAAATATCCTATCAATTTTATATAAAATTATATAATCTAAAATTAATATTAAAATAAATAATATAAATTAATGTTACCAATACAGGATCCATCATAAATTACGTTCTCAATTGGATATTTACAGAGTTATCATAGTATCATTAGTGATTACAAACACATCACAGCACTAGAAATAAAAGAAAAGGCATTTGAATAGCATGTCAGTGAATAGAAACTATGGCAGTGATCTTGCATGGTGCACCACAAGTCTCAGCGAAAGTTGTGTGCCAGCTATTGCTGTATGTTGAATAAAGACTGACCTACATTTTCATAAATGAAAATTTACATAAATTAGAAAAGTATAAAAAAGTATTTTGTAAGATTTTAATTATAAAGAAAAATATTAAAATCAGAACATTTTATTATTAACATAATACATTTTACATTAGAAAAGAAACTCAACGAACCACTTCACCTGCAGATAAACCCCATGAATAGTGTTGATCGAATTGTTCTAGAAAAGTTAAGTTCTAGTAGAACTTCGCTAATTTTTAGAACTCGAACTTAACATTTTACTGTTTGTTCGAGTAAAGTTCTAGTTCAACACGCCATTTTCAGTTTAGTTTTCAGCGGCTTTCTGCACTTTTGGCAGCCATCCAATAACATTTCTGCACTTTCGGTGGCAATCCCATCAGTGCAGAGCACAGAGAAGTGTCAAAAACATCATCACTGAGGTGTAGGGCTCTCATTGGCTGCTAAAATCACATGACCATGTTATATATATTTCACTTTATTACCTTGTGAACGCCATTTTCAGCTCACTCTCTGTACTGTACAGTACAGACTGCTCTTAGTTAGATAACATTTTCCTTTCCATAGACATCAATAGTTAGGGAGTTTGGTATTGCTGGCTGCATCTTTCCCACACCCAGAAGCTGTTATTTGGCGACATTTGCAGGCTCGCATAACGCCTAGCTCTCATATACATGGAAATATATTGTACAGAGTGCTTGGATTTGCAAAATCATACTCAGTGCTCAAAAGTTCTGTTTTTGCAGTTTAGGGGGTTCAGTAATTGTATAACACACCGTCTCCAACTCTCCTATGTGTCAAAGGGGTTTTTGGGCCCCATAGCAGCTGCTACCACTGCAACTCCTATAGCTACTCCCCTGCTTGCAAGCTGTCCTCATTTTTTTCAGCTAGCCATTGAAAGGAATGAAGTATTTTAGCCTTCAAGTTTTTTCTGTCGCTCTTAGATCCAAATTTCACTAAGTTGTTCCACGTATCCTGTTTACTGTTATGGATGGTAATTCCAGCTTCTCCTCACCTATTTAGGTATAAAAATTAACCAGAACATCTTCTCCCATAGACTTTATTGGGGTTCGAAGTTCGAGTTTGAATAGAACTTCGAACCAAACTCACAAAAGTTTGAGGTTTTAATCGAACTAGGACTTTTTACTGTTTGCTCAACACTACTCATGAAGTAACAGGAGACTAAATACAAACACTTTCTCAAATATCCTTTATTAGGAAAATCAAAGCAGTTCACCTGTAATTCTGTTTTTTAAAAAAGATCTGGCCCTTTAAGACAGCTCTGAAGTTGGGTCAAGTCGGCACATGACAGCTTGATGGATCAATATGTTGACAGTTGTGTCAAATCTCCTGCCTCTGAGCTGGGAGAGCCCACTCTGCAGGGGGGAGCCTGTAAGTCTACATCATGTGCACACCAGCAGCAGTGTTATATAGATGCCTATATTCTATGGATGAGGTGGCTGAAGCAACAGGTAAACTCTGTCACACTATGTCCTGTGCTATGCCTGTTGTACTCTATGTAGTGAGAGACTCAAATCACCCTGTACAAGCATCTATGCCCTCAGTTCCCCCTGCACAGTTGGTATCTCCCAACAGAATGATAAGATTCTCCTGAGTTACAAAGTGAAAGTAAAACCTGTTCCCCTGTAATACTGAGGGAAACATGTTCTATATTCCACAGGGCCAATGTCAGATTCCCGCAGCCCTAATGAACTGCCATTTTTTTTTTTTTTTTTTAAAGTGCAGAAAAAAACAGTGATGCGGTGCGATCCAGCAAAGTGACAACGATGTTGGATTTTGGATGATATTTTCACTTTGCTGTGTGTACTAGCCTAAACGTCAATCATACTCTTAAATGTTTCCCTTTCTACAGTCCCAAGGCTCTCCCTGTGTAAATCTCAATTTGTGGTTAGAATGCTGCAAGAGATAAGTAGCTATTACTGTTAATCATAGTTAAGAATTGTTACATTTATATTCTGTACTTCTCTTCTCTATAGAGACTAGAGCAATTCCTTGAATATATTTTCTAGACAAAAATTAATTATGTTAATAATACAATTTTATTCTGATGTTTTTTGGGGGTTTTTACTACATTAAAGGAAACAAATTGTAATCAGATGGTGATCAGTGTTGAAATTTAATTTTGCTGCTGTCAGCCTTTATTCTACATACGGCAAGTGCCGACACACCACAGGTCTCACTGGGACCTGTGGTGCACCAAGCAAGTTCACTACCATAGTTTCTGTTCACTGACATACTATTCTAATGACTTTCCTTTTATTTCTAGTCTGCTTTGATAGGTTTGTAATCACTGATAATACTATAATAGCAGGACTTATGGCAGATGATTTATTGGTTTTCTAATTTTATATTATTTAAGTTATTATTAATTTTATAATATATAATTTAATATTAATTTTATATTAGTTAATTGTAAATATTATATTCTATTATTTAATTAGACATTAATTTTATATTATATCATTTTAAATACATTTTATATTTTGGGTAAATTATTTTAGTTAATATGGTTTTAAAATTAACATCAGCAACCATGGCCCGAGCTGTCAGGAATTCTGTGGACTCTTTTCTATTTTTTTACTATGCAAAACAGACTTAGCGCCACCTACAATGTGCCAAATGTATGAACTGCAGAAGGGCAGTTTCATACATACTGGTGAATTCTACATTGCTTTAAAGCTATTTGGAACTGGCCTATTGGTGCCAAGGTCATACATGTCACTCCATAATTTGTAAGGCTGAAAAGAGACATACATGCATCTAGTTTAACCTATTGTGCTATAGTATTTATCCAAAGGAAGGCCCCTATGAGGTAGAAGCCAATTGTCCTTATTTTAGGGAAAAATTTCTGGCAATTAGAATAAGTCCCTGGATAAACGACCTTTCTCTAGAATTATAGTCACTATAACTTGTTATATTATTACACTTTAGAAATGCATCCAGACCCTTTTTGAACTCTGTTAGTGAATTCACCATGACAAGTTCCTCAGAAACTTTCTTTCCTCTAGATGTAGAGGATGCCTCCTTTTTTTAGATACAATCCTGGGTATAAATAAATCATGGGAGAGATCTCTATCTTGACCCCTGATATATTATACTTATTTATTAGGTCACCTCTAGGCCATTTAAAACAACAGTTTCGCAAAGACTACTGTGTATATGGCTCTGAAGCAGACAAATGTTCGCAGCACCTTTGCTAAGAAAGTTGTATTGGCAGAAAAGGCTTCCATTTTCACTGCAGTATTGAATTTAGACCTCTGATGATTGACATATGGTTGCCTTCTTTAATGAATAACGTTTTCTGCATCATTAAATGGATGGACATTAGCGTCTATGGGACGAAACCTCATGGAACAGACAACCTGTAACCAGTACTGGAAGAACATGCAGATGGTGGCAGTGTTATGGCCTTGGAAACGCTTTTGTGGCTTTCTTTGGGCACACTCATCTCAACCGATATGGGTATAACTATGTATTTGCAGATCACATACTTCCCATACATGTTGATTGTCTTCCCAGCAGTGAATTGGATCTTCCATGAAGACACTTAGATGCCACATGGATAGAAATGCCCAAAATTGGTCTGAAGAGCATGATCAACACTTCTAAGTACTACCCTGGCCCCATAAATCTCCAGACTTGAACCCAACTGAGCACCTGTGAGAAAACCTTGATCTTTGTGTTGCTTCTATGGATATTCCACCACATACCCTTCAGCAGCTGCGGCATGCACTTGTAAGTGGTCATACTTGTGTTGGGTTATGAAGAGTAGTGGGTTGCCATGGGAAACCAGTGAATAGGGTGGCCTGGTTATGGCAAAGGGAACAGGTAATTCAGGCAGGCAGTTTGGGCCTGTGTGTGTAGTGTGCTGTGATTCAGAAGGAACTGGGCAGCTACTCAGCAAGTTCGAGGGGTGGAGCTAGGCTGAGGAAAAAGGGGGCCAGCTTTTGCTGAGGGGGAAGCTGCAGTTGGTGACAGAGATGTCAGTTGAGAGTCAGTCAGAGGAGAGGAGACAGTGACAGAAGAGAGAGAAGTGTGCCCCTCAGACTTGCAGTCTGAGAGAGTAGAAAGCCATGTCCCTGTATAAAGCTTCAAAATGTTAAAAGCAGGGAAATTCAGTGAAAGTCAGTGCGTGTCCGGAGGAAAGGCATTGATCCGAGGAGCAGCGAGAATTTCAGCAGGAGGCCTGAGATTCCATAGTGGAGGAAACCACTGAGAATGGTCAGGTAGAGCAGTGACGTGGGCAAGAGGAGGACCCCTCGTTTGCTGCGTTTGTGGATGCTGAAGCTGCTGGGTGCCAGGACATGCTCGCACTGTATGTATTGACTCAGCTGCTAAGGATGAGAGTAACAGCCTCATCACTCCGAGAACAGTTGTCGAATCAATTGATTAACGCCGCTGCACCACACGTCTCAAACAATGCCTCTCTCTCCGCAATTCAAAAGAACGCTCAAGGGTGGTTTCCATGGGCCAAAAACGTACACATAGGCGGTATGGACAAAACATTGAACTTTACTTCATTTTTATAAATTGGTGCATAAAAGACATAGTTCTATGACGAACACCTTAGGCAATGAAAAACATATGAAAACGTGGCAGTACTTAGCTGAATAGCTTCTCCTGTTTAGGAGTGAGTATAGTCCCATAGTATGAACTAGTAGGGGCCTATCATGCTGAGTTGCGCCCAGTCCCCGCCATGTAATGACGCGATGTTTCGGAAGGCACGCCTTCCTTTCTCAAGCATGCGTTGTAAAGGCACGTCATCCTCTTTATTCACTGTCCATGATTACACAGGTGTGCATGTCATTTTTATCAAATACTAAAAACAATATACTAACATCACTTTTAAAAAACAATATAAATATCTCAAGCTTAGAGGCATGAAAAAAGGTATGGGAAAGCATATTTTATATAGTGCATAAGTTACAAATAGCAACGTGGGACTCAAAGACTCTTTTAACCCCCTTTGGTGAAATTGTATCCATTTTGCAATCCAATACGCCTCCCTCTGAAAGAAACCCTTTAGTTTTTTTTTTGGGAAATATAATTCAAGATGTTCACCTTTTTCAAGTACACACCAACGTAAATCACAGATATTAGTTGGTTATTCATTGAAATGTTTCGCTACAGTTGTTTCACCAAATTTTGGGGGTACGTCTGAGCTATTTTTTTGTTTTTAAAATTTCTAATAGCACTTTTATTTTCCCCCTTTATCCTGATTCTCACTGGGGCGCTGGTCGTCCTATAAAAACCATTTGCTACATTGACTTTAACATGTAGATTACTTTGTTGTAGTGCAACTAAAGTATCCTTTTAATGGTATATCATATCCCTGAGTGGATGTTTAATTGTTGAACCTTTAATAATAGCGGAACAGTTTTTGGGCACGTTTAGACAAGGATGTGTCCCATTACATTTAGTCCGAAGGATTTTTTGTCTGGAAATCTGTGTAGGGCGCAAATCAGAGTGTATAAGGCTTTTTGCCTATTGTTTTACCACGTTTATATATAAAACGTGGTTTGTCCCTAAACAGATGTCCAAATTTTGGGGTCAGATTGTAGCAAGTGCCAATTATGTTTAATGGCATTTTTATGATGTTAGAATGCTTATCATACGTGGAAATGAAATTAAATCTAGGCTGTTGTTTATTCGTTACTTTCCCTTTAAGAAATTCTTCTCTATTTTTTGCTCTGATTTCTAAACCTATCTGTACCAATTTTTTCTCATTGTAAACCTCTTTTCACGAATTTGTTAACCAATTCCTGCATTTTTAAATCATACAATCAATATCTGAACAAATGCGAGTGCCCTTATCATTTGGCTTTTTGGTATGCCATAAAATATTGAAGGGGTATGAAAACTTGATCGATGGAGAATGTTATTGCGTTCTTTTGGGTTTAGAATATAGCGTTGTTTGAATGAAATTACTACTTGAGTCCCTAAAAATTTTTAACATCCAAATTTTTCTATTTCAGTCTTCTGATATTTATCTAAATTAATCAATGGATGTCGAGAATTGAGATACCCACAAATTCATTTAGTTTTTCTCATTCCCCGTCTACATTAAGATGACGTCATCGAC
Source organism: Phyllomedusa bahiana (assembly GCA_025379985.1). NCBI lineage: Eukaryota > Metazoa > Chordata > Amphibia > Anura > Hylidae > Phyllomedusa > Phyllomedusa bahiana. The sequence continues at coordinate 17,830 of JAODAL010053047.1, forward strand.
ATAACGCTGCCACAACTTTATATGTGTGGAAAATTCCGAATTATGTACATGATCAATTTTCAAACCTGATCATGAAAAGATTGGCTGCACTAGGCGCGACAGGCGAGCCCATAGATAAGCCTTGGATCTGTAAAAAATATTCATTTCCAAATCGAAAATAGTTTTTTAGCAGCACCAAATCGAATAACGTCATCAAAAAGGTTATGTGCTTTTGGGTTAAAGTTACATCATGCATTAGAGCTTCTCTTACTGCCTGTGTCCCAAATCATAAGGTACGTTTTGTATTAGTGACTTAATATCAAGTGTGCACATAAAACGTGAGTCATCACACTCCACGGTTTGAATTTTTTTGAGAAATTTGGTAGTATCAGTAAGGGCAAGAAAGTTCTTTTTTTATATGTTTTCTGTAGAAAAAACCCTCTATGTAAACTGCCAGGGGCTCTAAAAGAGGCCCATTTCCAGACACGATGGGTCTACAAAGTGGTGACGTTAGGTCCTTGTGCACCTTGGTACAAAAAAAGATAATAGGAACCCGAGCTGGGTTACTGTTTTAAAAAGTTCTTTGTGTTTTAGATCAATAATGTCCCGAAGTAAGGTGCTTCCTCCAACAATGTATCAAATTTCTTGTTTAATTTCAATGGTGGGATCAAAGGTTTAATTTTCTATACACTTCAAACTCTAATAGATGTTCATTGTTTCGCTTGTTTACATAAAAATTCCGGTCCATGATAACTTTGCCCCCCTTTATCGGCTTTTTTTTATGATTAACTCCTTATTTTGAGACAACACCTGAAGTGCTCTTGCCTCAGGAGGGGAAAGGTTATCATGGACGTACGGAGCATTCTTCCATTTTTTTGGTAACTTCATTAATGACCAATTGAGAAAATACTTCCAAAGTAGAGTTTTGCAACAATGGATCAAACTGACTTTTTTTTAAATTAAACGCCTTGATAGTCTTGAACATTCCCACACTATCTTGATTTTCTTTTTTATAGAACATCTTGAGCCTAATTGACCGACACAATTTGTAGAAATCCAAATTGAAATTGAAAAAGATCATTTTGTTTCACAGGAAAAATAATTCAGTCCTTTGTTTAGGAGTTTGGTTTGTTCACTGTCAACGTATGTGTGAGATATTTAAAGGCTAACGATTCTACTTCTTCTTCTGCGTTTTGTACGCTCCTGGAGGGCAACCCCTCCTCCTGTTCTTGTCTGGACTGGAGTGTTTTTTTTGGTTCGTCTTGTGAACTCAACATCTCTAAAAAAGGTTGGGTCTTGTTCGCCAAAGCTGCGATTTTTCATAAGACTGTCTGATGTATTACTTGACATTTCAGAGGTTTGGTCACTTCTCTGCGTGAATTTTCGTTGTTGTCGCTTACTGACTCTATCTTCAGACCAATTAGAGACTCAGTTGAATTGATAAATCTTTTGTATCTCTTTCATATTTTTCAACTTATTCTGTAGTAGTAGAGATCGTAGCTTTTCCACATTGCTGTTTAATTCATTTTGCGTTTTTTCATATTGGTTGAAAATCCACAGTCAATTTGTATTCATTATCACAAATTTCAATTTCTGTTTTAGTATTTTTCATTGCCAACTGAAGGGGGTCGTATAGTTAGGAGCATTAGATCCAAAGAATATCGGTTGGATTGGGAGTCCATTTTTCTCTATATTCTGGTCTTCTTTAAGTAAAATAGGTTGAAGATTGCTCCTCGGCCCCCTAGGTATTCTTTGGGTTTCACATAAATCAGTTATGAGTCGACGCATGTAGTGTTAAAATGGTTTCTTTGCGCATCAGCTGTTCCAGTTTTTTTGGTATAATTAGTGACAGGTTCCTTTTCATTCGTATTAGGGGAAAGACCAGCCGCTTCAGCTTGCTGCAAAAACACATATCTATCGGCTTCAGTGAACATGAACATTTCAGCCCTGTTCACAGTGAGATTATTGATCTCATCAAAAGACATGGTGAAAAAATATATCACGTACGGCTAGCAAGGAAAAATACTTTATCCAATAATTGCAAACAATGCCGTATGTTAGCAGTGCTCCTATACCTTTTTCATGTCCTCTAAGCTTGAGATATTGCTCTAAGCTTGCACTGGGCTGCAACTCAGCATGATCGGCTCCTACTAGTCTACTATGGGACTACCACTCACCTCCTAAACAGAGAACTATACAGCTAAGTACGCCACGTTTTCATATGTTTTTCATTGCCTAAGGTGTTCGTCATAGAACTATGTCTTTTATGCACCAATTTATAAAAATGAAGTAAAGTTCAATGTTTTGTCCATACAGCCTATGCGTACATTTTTGATTGATATAGGGGAGTCAAAGCAAGGTACTCCTAACGGCTGGGACTATAACGTGTGCACTGCTAACATACGGCATTGTTTGCAATTATTGGTTTCCATGGGCAACAGGCGGATGCAGTTGGGGTGCCACTATTAAACCACCCTGTCAGTTACACACTGCAGTCAGCATGGCTCCAGATACCTGCAAGAACCTACCAGGACCTTACTGAGTCACTCCCAGCCCGTCTAGCTGCTCACACAGTGGATATGAGCTATAAATAAGCTATAAATGCTACAACTGCAATAAAAACTACTACTACTAAATCAAACTTAGGGTATATGCAAATATATGGAACTGGCATGAAAATCATGAAACAACATTTTGTGCCATTTTATAAAACAAATTGCTCCACTTTTAATAACTTTGCTAATAATATTATATACAACTACATAATAATACGCTTATCATAAAATGTTTCATACTACTCGAGACCCACATAAACAGCAGTGAAATTGCCAAAGTTTCTGCTTCCAAGAGGGATAATTTTGCTATTGTGTGGGAGTTTCTAAATACTGTAGTTATAGCAGCTAAATGATCCCAGACTTGCCCACAGCCTTTTCAAAACAGGCAGTGTGAGCATGTAAGGTTAATCTTTCAATCAAACAAAATTTGCACATCCAAGTCAATTTAACTGCATGAAACCAATGACTTGCAGATATAATATATATATAATATATATTTACACATAAAGCCTTAATGTTAAGTTTTATGCTAGACATCTCAGTGACTTTTTTTATCTCTCCTTTAATTATGTTTGTGTGAGTCACAGAATAAATAACCAGTGTCCTCTCCTGCCTATAGATGAACCACAAAAAAAACATGTAGGTTTTATGTGGAAACAGTTCATGACAAAAAACTCAGGGCTTTAGCGATAAAGATTTATAGCTCTTACCATAAGAAAGTTTTGAAACCAACCGTGCATTTATACTTGGATTAAAAATAGTCTTGTTTCCACTTAGGCTAGGGCCACACAGCATAGACAAAGAAGCTGGAAAGCTGACGGCATTTTATCGTATGCAGGACCATGGTTTTTGTCACTGATTTGCACAAAAACCGCAGTGGGTTTTAGTTTTTGCAGTTGACCCATTCAATTGAATGTACAGGAAACCGACGGCAAACCCCAGGTCTCCGGCGGAATATGCAACATGTGGCATATTCCACCGGATTTTTAACACACTTGTTAAAAACCTATGCTGTAAAGACCACAGCACGGGTTTTTCATTGCTGCCTACACATCACAGGGAACTGTCGAATTCTCGGCGGTTTCAAAATACTGAAACTGCCGAAAATCCAACGGTAATTCCGTGATGTGTAGACATAGCCTTAGAATTACCACGGCTATTTATAAATGGTTATTATTTTCAGAGAAGTGGACTATTTTTTTTCATTGCAAATTGGTCTATTCTTATTATCATCATCATTATTATTCCATTGTTGATATTATTGTTATAATTATTTTTATTATTACTACAATTTACTAATAATATTATTATTACTACTTTTACTACTACTATTACTACTATTATTATTGTTATTTTTGCTATTATTAATGTCACTACTTTTATTATTACTACAATGGTTATCATTATTACTATGACTAGTGTTATTATTATTACTACTTTTATTTGTATTATAATTACTATTAGGGTATGTTCACACGGCATTTTAGAGTTTGGATCCGAAAATCATATCCAAAAACGCAGTGTCAATCGGATCCAAAACACATCCAACATGCAGGTGCGTGTTTGGATGTGTTTTGGCTGCAGCAGAAACGCACCCTATAGTTTTAAATAAGGCGTCTGCTGCGTATTTCGGATCAGGAATTGACATGACAATTCTTTGAACGGATGCGAAAGACACATCAGAAAGACGGCGTGTTGGATCTGATTTTGGATGTGTTTTGGATCTGAAAAACGCATCCAAAAGCGCTGCGTTAATCAGATCCAAAACGTATCTAATATGCAACCAACACACAGGTGCGTGTTTGGCTGCGATTTGCATGCAGCAGACATGCCCCCTATAATTTTAAATAGGGTGCGTCTGCTGTGTCTTTCAGATCAAGAATTGACATGTAAGGTCTTTGAATGGATCTGAAAGATAAACCAAAACAACTACAGGTATAACACCTAGAAAAAAGATACATAAAACATAACTTTTAATCAGAATGAATAAGAGTTGGGAAAGAAAACGAAAAAACACCCGCAAATATACCCTATCAAGGACCTGTCTACCTCAAAAAATGGGGAAATCGCCCCAATACGGGCGCCCCCACACTGTAACCAAACCTAACCCTGTCCCTAGCTACATATAAATTCAAAAATTAAAGAAAAAAAAAAAAAAAAACATATACTACAAATGGAGTGCACAAACAAAAAAAGTGCTGTGATAAATAACAACAGACAATATACGTTTGATGTTCAAAAATACTATGAATTGATGATGCGTCATAGGAAGATAATCAATAACTCATAAATATTCCAATATTCCAACGCATTTCCCCCCTAGATACTGGGTTCATCAGGGAAAAATTGCAGTTGATAACAACAATACGGAACATCTAAGAAAAAATCAACAAGATGTATGCAATAAATATAACTCAACGTCCTTAATGATGGAAAACAGGGCTGGTAAGATAGAGGACGGGGTCCAGGATAAGTCATGTACAGACCCCCGCTATCTGATTACTGCTGGACCTGTCTCAGTAATCAGATAGCGGGGGATCTGTACATTACTTATCCTTGACCCCGTCCTCTATCTTACCAGCCCTTTTTTCCATCATTAAGGGACGTGAGTTATATTTATTGCATACATCTTGTTGATTTTTTCCTAGATGTTCCGTATTGTGTTATCAACTGCAATTTTTCCCTGATGAACCCCAGTATCTAGGGGGAAACCGTTTGGCATATTGGAATATTTATGCGTTATTGTTTTAATCTTCCTTTTGACCATCATCAATTCATAGTATTTTTGAACATCAAACGTATATTGTCTGTTGTTATTTATCCCCAGCACTTTTTTTGTTTGTGCACTCCATTTGTAGTATATGTGTTTTTTTTTTTTTTTCTTTTTTTCATTTAGATGTACTAGGACGGGGTTAGTTTAGGTTTCCCAGTGTGGGGGGCGCCTTATTGGGGCGATTTCCCCATTTTTGAGGTAGACAGGTCCTTGATAGGGTATATTTGGGGTGTTTTTTCGTTTTCTTTCCCAACTCTTATTCTTTTCTGATTAAAAGTTTGTTTTATGTATCTTTTTTCTAGGTTTTTAAAACCTGTAGTTGTTTTGGTTTAAATTGTATGGTATACCCAGAAACTTCATTTCATTATATCAAGGGTTTTTCTAACCTATACATCGTGCTTAAGTAGAGTAAAATGGTAGTGTTTGTGGATCTGAAAGATGCATCAGAAAGACGCATGTTAACACACATCGGCGATCACTCGTCTGAACGCCGATGCGTGTTTTACATTGAAAGCAATGTAAAATCACACTGCACATTTTAGATACATGTCCGGGTCCATTTAGGGTCCGAAACACGGATCCGAACACGCATCTAAAAACGGATCCAAAATCAGTTCCAAAGTGCCATATGAACATAACCTTAGGATTATTATTGTAAATATTATTATTATTATTGTTGTTTTTAATTCATATTACTATTGTTTTGTTGTTATTGTTATTCATGTTTTTATATTATTACTATTAGGATTATTATTGTTGTCATTATTTCTATTCATAATAATAGTTGTCATTATTATTATTATTAATAATATTATTATTACTAAAAAAAAGGTGCTATGCATTATTTAATTTAATGTATTGGGTGCTGTTCCCTCCCACTCAGTTTTATGTTTCCGGGGTTTTTTCTAACATGCTAATATTTTTAACTGGTGGTTGCATAAAAATTGTCATAATGCGAATGGCCCCCAGTTGTTACTTAAAGGGTTTCTGGTCCAAAGAAAATAAATAATATGATCCCACTAATCTACATGCAGTTTTTAAAATTTTATTAGGAAGAAGAGTTACCAAAAAATCCTTGGGAAATGTGGTTTATTTTATTCATTTATTCATTGTTCACAAGGCAATGTTTCAGCTCTTCATTTTTTAGCTTAAAAAATGGCTCCATGGAGGAGCTGAAACATTACCTTAAAATAATTGGGTGAATAAATCCATGTTTCACTGGAATCTTTGGAGTTCTGCTCCTTCCCTTCTTTGCACTTGCTAGTTAAGGGGTTGGGATTGACCTCTTGAAATAAATTTCATCCACACCTTTGAAGTAGGGAATACAAAGCTATTCAGCTCTGTATGCAGTTATAAAAGTTTTCCTTTAAAGTGGCAAAGGAATCCGTTGGGACATTGCAGACATTTGTTTCCAGGTGCATCTCCAAAACCTTTTTGCACAGGGAAAGATTTTTTTTAGGTAGGTCACATAAATTAATATCGCCCCACGAAACCTACTGCAGGGATACTAAACAAGTGATGTACCCGTGCAATATAATAAATACAGTGTTTCACAGCCAGGATATTAAATCAGTGAAACACAGTACAGGATAATAAATACAGAGATGGGATAGTATTAATATAATAAAAGAATGAAAGATGTCACATACAGAGGCAATCAAAAGGTACTTGTATAGGGGCAGAAAAAATAACAATTTTTAAGCAGAATAAAGACAAACAATATTAAGGACAAAAAAATAGGAAAAAATTCCAAAACGAAACACAATACAAGAATATTAAGCTTTTTAGTCAAAGCAGTAGTAGAACCGGAAAAATGCCCCAAAAAAGGAGTGCAAATAAGCCCCAGGTGGGCCCCCCGCCATCAGGGCACAAACTTTTTTTGCCCTGTCCTATATTTTAGAAATAAAATTTTTCCTTTGCAGCTGCTTAACTGAGCCCTTTTATGGGCACTGTATGGGGGGGGGAACGGTGGGAGGCTCGTAAAGCTACCCGTTTTTGGGGGCACTGTAATGGTTGGGAATTAGGCGGGACTTTTATGGTGTGGCATTTTAATGGCGAAAATTTTATGATTGGGGAAAGTAGACGGGGACTATTTTGGGGGCAATGTTTTAAAAAAAGGCTCTGGATGCATTTCTAGGGTGTAATAATATAACTTTTATAGTGACTAGTATCGAAGAAGGGCATTGATCCCGGGGTTTATTGATTGCCCCCATTGGATAGGAAGGGATTTTTTCCCCTAAAATGAGGACAATTTCCTTTCCCCATTTTATTTGTTTTTTTTTTCCCTTCCCCCTAGATAAAAACTATGGACAATAGGCTAAAAAGGGTTGCCTCGGGCTTTTTAGCTTGCAAACTGGGTAACATTTTACTGCTGGGTGGGGGCACTGAGGCTGGAAAGTTATAGTGGCCTGTAAGGC
>JAODAL010053048.1:0-25553 GCA_025379985.1 Phyllomedusa bahiana
TGGTGCTTTTTAACTTAATTCGCAATAGAAAAGGTGATGAGTGAAAAGCCGTTTAATACGGGGAGGCCCTTCGAGTACTGGTTTTATGCCATTCGGTCTCTGCAACGTTCCGTTATTTCAGAACTTTGTCAACGAGATTTTCCCGGGACCTATTACATCTGTGTTATTTTTTACTTGGAAATATTCTAATTTTTTTTTCCCGGGATCTTGAATTCATCGCCCCACGTCTCCCAGGTCCTCAGGCGATCGCACCCATCGCTTTTCCCAAAACGGAAAAGTGTCTTTTTGAACGTCCCCTTTAACCTTTTAGGGTACTTATCTCTGTAAGGGCTAAAAGGGGATACTTCAAAAATTTGCAGTGTTGCAGTGGCCCAAAAACCAGTGGCCTTTCGGGCCTTTTAAAACTTTTTTTGGGGTTTCGCCAATTATTAAGACAATTTTTCCCCACACTTCTCTCGCTTGTGGCCCCCCGGGTGGCCCCAACAAAAGAAAAACCCAACCCAAAAACCCTCCCCCCTGGAAGCTCAAGAGGCCTTAAATGTCTCAAAGCTGCTTTCACACTGCTCCGGCCCTGTCTCGCCCGGGCCCTAACCGCCCATTCTTTCTGGAAGTGGGGCCTCTTGTGGGTGCGGTGCTGTCCTCTGCAAGACCCTCCCGGGAAAACCCGCATACTTGTGGGTTTTTCTCCCAAAATTTTCTCCTCCGAGAAGAATTATTTCTATAGGTGATCGCGAATACTGGCCCCTAAAGTTGGTCTAGAGGGTGGTGTCACGTGGAGGGTGGGCTTTAAATCTTCACCGACATAAAAACCTCCCATATTTCATCGGCTCAATGCCCCGAATCCCCCGGAAGGCCCAAAGGGGGCTCTTTTTTGCCCCTTTTTGATTCCTGCTACACTTTCGGCCCGCGGGAAAAACGTCAAGGCTGACGCCCTTTTCGTTCCCGGATACGGTGGGGCTTTAGTCTCTCCACAGCACAAGCCCTCCCGAAGGCTCGTCACGTTGCCCCCGTGGATCTTCAAAAACTTGCCTCCGGGAAAAAAAATTTTGTGCGTCCTGCCCTTTCCCTAGAATCCTAAGTGGGAAATTCTTCCCCAAAAGCTGGGCATCAGGAGTCCAAGGTCTCTACGTGGTCTCCCCTTTTTCTGGGGGCCCCCCCCTTTCTCAAAAATGTCGGGAAAAATTTTTGCGGCCCGCCCTTGTGCCCCTAATAAAAAGGGCCCTCGTCTCAAAACCCGCGGGCCTTCTTCGCCCCCTTCCTGTCCGGAAAAACCCCGGACCCATGTCGCCCTGGGCTTTGTCACAGATTCCCCCCCTATCTGGAAACCGGTAAATTTGGGGGGTGACCGATGTTTCTCCAAAATGGCCACTTTATCCCTCTGCCTGGGTTGCCCTCTCCCCCCCGTGGCCCAACATTTTTTCCATCAGTTTAACGATTGGGCCGGTCTCCCTTTTGCATTTGTTCTGCCGGGGAGTCCAGTTTTTGCAAATTTTGGCGGGTTTGTGCTTAGTTAAAGGGTTCAGCTAGATTTTTTTCCCCCATACCACCCTCAACTAGGGGGTTGGAGGGGGGTTAAAACAGGTGGGGGCCCCTATTGGGGGCATTTTGTGTCCCTCGTATGTAACTGGTCCGTTTTCCCCCCCTGGGAAGAGTTTTTCCTATAACCTTTAGATTGGGAACGCTGGGGCCTCCCCCTTTTTTGTCGTTTTGGGGTTAAAATCACCCCCACCTCTTCCTCTACACCTTCTCTTGTCCCTACCGTGATACCAAAAGTAGGGGGAAAATCAAGGCTCTCTGGCAACTACCGACAGGTGCGAAAAGTTTCTGCTCGCCCCCAAACTTCATGTGACAGGTATCGTAGGTCCCCGCCCCATTTGACCCAGGCGATGGGTTTTTGGGTTATCCCAAAAGTACTCCGTTTAAAAGTGCCCAGTTACATTGGGCCCCAAATATTTTGGGCCCTTTGTGGTACTTCGGCCAAAAAACCCATTCCTACAAGCTCCCTTGCCCCCAACTCTACGTTTCCCGAACGCCTTCATGTGTCCCCCCTCAACCCGGGTGGTGTAAACGTTTTCTCCGTAGATCTTTTTCCCCCTTCCCTGTCGCTAATAAAGATAACTTTTTTTGAGGTCAAGGAAAAGTTTTGGGCGGAGAAGACGGTGGGGGAAGCGGTTTTTCCCTTTTGACGGGAAGGGCTTCGGTCCGAAGCGTTTGGGGGAACCCGAGGCCAACCGTCCCCTGACCTCCTTTTCAAAATTTCCAAAAAAAGAGGGGGAGAGTAAGGGGGGGGGGGGAGCTACTGTCACGGCGCTCGGTGCGGACGTCCCCCGGCGCTTACGGGTTCCGGCGCGGGTGCTGCTGCTGCCCGCAGCCGTTGTCCTTCTGCGCTGCCGGGAAACCCCCTATCACCATCCCCCGCTCCTGTGGTGGTCGGGATTTAAAAAGGGTGTGCGAGGGAAATTTGGGCCCATCACTGGCGCTGCCTATTTAGTTGTTCCCTCCACACTCTCTCCCAGTTCTGGTGGCGTTAGCAAGTCTTGAAGTTTTGGGAAGTCTTGTCTGTTACCCGTTACCATCCGTTCCGAAAGTTTCCTGACCTTGCCGTTTCCCCCGCCCTGACCGTCCCCCCAAGCCTCTGACCATGAACCTCTGCCACCTTGCCTGACCTTCTCCCTGTCCCCGACTACACTCTGATTACGATTCTGCACACGCAGTCCCCCTGGCCCCTCGAACCAGCACTCGGGGGGTAGCGCCCTGGTAGCCCACGCCGCGCAAGTCCACCCCGCTTTGCGGGGGGCTCGGTGAATACCGGGGGCTCTTAGACTCCGCTCCCGGCGTGGCAACTATCATCGCTTGCGGTGATCCCGCGAAACCCCTTGCATTACAAGGGTTTTTCTTCATATATCCCCCTGTTGGATGTTCTCAGACCCTTTGGTTTCATATATAAAGGTTTTCCCCAGGGTTGGGGGCTTTTCCCCTAATATTTGCAGGGAGCTTGCTGGATCATTTATTACCCGGCCCTGAAATTTTAAACTAGAAAACAAATTTGGCTTTGCAGTCCCCAAAAATTTTTGAAAAAAATGAGATAGGTCCCCCTGTTGTGGGGAGCAAATTTAAATGACATTCCCAATTTCAGTAGCACCTTCAAAAAAAAAAAACTATCAAAAGGGACATAGGGATTTTTGAAAAAACATTTCTGCTTTTAGGTACATGAAAAAATTTTTGAGGTTTTTAGTTACATTTTTGATCAAAAAGCTTAACCCACCTCCCCCAAACAGCAAGGGGACCCAAAAAAGGTGGGTTCCCACACTAACCTTTCCTCTCTTTAGGGCCTTTCGGCCTCCATACTTAGGAGTGAAGGCACTTGTACTGGTACACTGCATTATTTTAAAAACCTGTGAAGGTGGGTGGGGTGCAAAAAACCAACGAGGTCCCCCTTTAAGATTGGGGGTGGGGTTAAGCGTTTTGATCAAAAAAGTGAAATAAGACCTCAAAAAATTGTTTTTGATCCTAAAAAGCGAAATGCTTTCAAAAAATTCCTATGTGCCTTTTCTTTAGTTGATAGTGTGCTACTGATATTGGAATGTGTTGGTATGTATTTACATCCATGTTATCTTTACCCCGTATCCCCACCTGAGTATCTGGTGAGTTATTTTGTGTTTTGACCTTGTCATGTCTTTCTATATGATACCTATGTGCCATTTTTGGGTTTTTTTCTCTTTATTATCCATCATTACTTTGTAAGTCACATTTATTCTCCCTGACGAACCCATTGATTATGGGGGAAACACGTTGGAGTTTTTGAACCAATCTGTGGTGTTAATATTAGTGGCTCCTATACCATCAGAGCTCTTTTTTTTTCACTATTTGTGGTATTTATTTATCGTGGGTGGTTTACCATTGAAAAATTTTGGGGGGATTAACCCCAAACCAAACCCCCCTTTTTGAGAGGTATTTGTTTGTAACCAGTTTTTTTATTCTTAAATTTTTTTTTAAAAAATTTAAATTAAAATTTTAATAAAACCGGGCCCCGGGGTTTCCTTTTATAATTTGTCTTTCCCCTTCCGTTGGTCTGGAAATTTCCCCCTCTATTAAAAGGGAAAAATTTTAGACAATTTTTGCTTAGGGGAGGGGGGTTTCCCGCCCCGGTGTCCCCATTTTTTGGGGGTGGTTACCCTCTGGGATTAATGGGTTTTTAAAAATTTTTTTTCTTTTTTATCTTAGAATTTCAATGAAAAAGGGAAAAAAGATTTGATCCCTTTTCTTTATTTTATTTAAAAATTTTGCCCAGGGCAAAGAATGAACGTTATAATTTTTAAAGGGGGGGTTGAATTTTTAAACAAAAAAAGAATATCCAAAATAAAATCCTGAAAAATTTACATTTTATAAAATTTTTGTGCATTTGGGATGAGAGAAAAAAGTAATTTAAAAACCCTAAAACCAAAAACCCTTAAAGTTCTGGCTCCTACAGACCAGTTAAATGCTCCCAATCAAACTCCCTTACCTGTATTAAAAGACCGCTGTCCCTTTAAAAAGTCACTTTATTTTAAAAAGGGGCTTCTGTCCCACAGACTTTAATTAAAACAGTTTTTAGACTCTAACCTCTACAAAAATGGGGAAAGACCAAAGAGCTTTTAAAGGGTGTTTAGGGGGCAAAATATAGACCGCACAAAGCTGGAAAAGGGCAAAAAAAACCATAAGTAAGGGCGCTGGGTGAGAAGGAGACAACTTTGGGGGCAAAAAAGTTAAAAAAATTGGGGGAAATACAAAATGACGTCAATGGACATCGATTTTGGGGGACCATACAAAATCTCACCTCATGGAGTAAACCTTGATCCCTGAGGAAGATGAAAAGAACACCCCCAAAAAATAACCCCGGGGGAAATTGTTTTTAAAGATTCAAGGCAGCTGGGACCACAGTCACCAAAAAAAAACCATTGGTACCCTGGGAAAAGGCGGGGGATTTGGGTCCTCTGACCCGCCGCAAAAAACGTGAAAATTAAAACCACGCCAGGGAGCGGAGTCAAGTAGCACCCGGTTTTTTCACCAGAGCCCCCCGCAAAGCGGGGGAAGGAACTTGCTGCGGCGTGAGGCCCCAAAGGGCGCAACCCCTGACGTGACTTGCTTGCGGGTGGCGGGCCGAGTTTCCCAAAGGGACCGAATCCCAATCCAAGAAACGTTGTCCTTGGGCAGGCAGTTTTAAGGGCGGGGGCCGGGGGAGGTTTTGGAAATCGAGGAAAAAGTAGCAAGGGTCTGGTAAAACGGTTAGGGGATAATTTCACTTGAGGGAAAGCTTTTTTTTCCTAAGGAAAGAGGCAACATAGATCCGCCAAAGGGAATTTTATTGTGGACGGAACCTTTTAAAAAAGGGGGAACACAATTTCCCGGGAAAGCTGGCCGTTTAAATTTACAAAAACCGCGCCCGCCGCTAGTGAGCGGGGACGCGCCCCCTTGGCCGGCAGGGATGCGGACGGGGACAGGGAAAAGGGGCAGGTGAGTCCCCGCAGGGGCGGCCCCCCGGGTCGTCCCCGGGGGGCACCCCAAAACCCCCCGGGGGCGCCCCAAGGGGGGCAGCCCCCGGGTGCCCCGCGGGAGCGGGGGCACCCGCTACAGTACCCCCCCCCAACCCCCTTAGGTCCTCCCCCCTCTTTTTAGGCTGAAAAAACTTAATTTGGGCAGATCTTGAAAAAAAGGATGTTGGCTTTCCCGGGTTCCCCGGACCTCTCTTTGGGGGGGGGAAACCTCTCCACTTTTACAAGAAAAAAAAGCTTTCTCCTTTATTTTTTCTTTTCTAAGAGTCCTTTAATTCAAAAACATTTAGGGGGCCTGGATCGGAGACAGGGCAGCGCCCTCTTTGGGAGAACCGGTTCAAGAAACCAAAAGGGGGTTTAGGGGGAGACCGTGAAAAGGCATAGGAATCCGGGGAGATGGAGGAAGGGAAGAGTTGTAGGACACCCGGGTTCAGCTGCCGAAGTACTTTTGAAAAGGGTCCCCCGAAACCGCGGGCCCCAATTTTTATAGCTGGGGGCTTGAGGCGTATGCCCTTTGAACGAAAAGGGAACCCTTTAAACCCCCAGGGAGGGAAACGTTGGGGAAAGGGGCTTCTTCTTGTCAGCTTGGAACTTATGGGGCGAAACCCGGAGTAAAGCTTGTCGGGTCTCTCGCCAAAAGACCCCGGGTATCCCGAACCCGGTTGGGCCCCCCCGGCAGGAACCTGCAAAGGGTGAAAGGGCCAAAAGGGGGGGGGAGGGGGGTGGGGACGACCATTTGACCACCCAAAGGAAAGGGGGAACCGGAAGTCGGTCGGGTCCCGATGGTTATATGAGAACTCGGGCCCCTGGAAAGCAGTTTCCGCCAGTCGTCCTGGGGTCCGGCACAAAGTGCCGTAATACTCCCCCTAGATCTGATTTACTCTCTCCACCTGCCCCTTGATTGGGGGGTGATTCGCTATAAAAATCTAGCTTGAAATTTTGGGAATGGGAAAAATAGGGCCCCGCCCAAAATTTAGAGACAAATTTGGGGGCGCCACGATCGGTGACAAAGCGGGATGGTAAAAACCCTGCAGGGGGGAAAAATGGATGGAAAAATTTTGGGCCCCCCAATTGGGGGGGAGAAGGGAGACCCGGGAAACGGCACAAAGTGGGGCCCTCTTTGAAAATCGGTCCAAAACCAATGACCCAGTTCCCCCCAGGAAGGGCCCTGTTGGGGTCCCGGGCCCATGGGGGGTTTTCCCTGGGGCCTCCGGGAACAGGGAGAGGGACTAGGAGGCCTGTTGGGCCCCATGGCCTGGGACCTTGTTTCGGGGACATGTGGTAAAAAAGAAAGAACAAAAATCCTTTACATCTTGGAGCCCGAGTTGGCCACCATAAATGTCCCCGAGATGAGGGCCCTTGGTTTTTCCCTAAAACCCCGGGGGGCCCCGGGCCCGAAGAGAAACTATAAACCCCCCCCCCCAAAAAGGGTTTTGCCCGGGGGACACTACGGAGGGTCCACAGGGGCCACTTTGGAAACCCGCGTTTCAGGAAACAATGGGCGCGACACAGGGTTTCCCCCCCGGTAATGTCAAAACACGGAGAGGGCATCCGCCTTTACAAAATTTTTTTCGGGCCGGGCGGAAGTGGATCTTAAAAATCCCCCGCGGGGGAAAATTAAAAGAACCCCGGGGCCCGGCGAGGTTTAGGCGCTGAGCCCTCTGGGGTATTGGGAGTTTTTTATGGTCTGTGAAGACGTTTAAAAAGGATGTCCGGAAACTCCCCCCAACAGATGTCGCCACTCTTTCCCGGACCAATTTTATTTGGGAAAAAGCCCCCCGATCTTTCCCAAAGGGTTTGTTTTTTTCTGGGGCCCAAGAAGGGGGGCCCCATAAAAAAAAAAAAAAGGCATGTGGAAAAAGGTCTTGCCCTTAGGGGGCCCCTTTTTGGGGGCAGGACCCCCCCCTGCTTTCCCCCGGAAGAGGCCTTTAACCTCAAGGCTGAAGGGGTCCCCCTCTGGATCCCCGGAAAGGGAAAAAAAAAGGTGCACAACCGGGGAAAAAGCTGGTTTTTTAGTCGGGAGAAGCTTCCTCGGCAGAAAGGAGGCCAAAAATTTAAAGGGTTTCGTTTCTTCGGTGAGAGCCACGATGGGAAAACCCCCCAGCGTAGAAAAGTGGGGAAAAAACGCCCGTAAATAGTTTGGGGAAACCTAGGAAAGCCCCTTTAATCGCCCGAAGACCCCAAAGGTCTTTGCCCGGGGGGTCGCAGAGAGTTTAGGGTGGGGTCCATTTTTTAAAAACCCCGACAGAGAAATGTACCCCCAGGGAAAAGGGAAAGGGGGCCTGGTGGAAGCGGCCCTTTTTCCAACTTGGGTACAGTCAAATTTCCCCCCCAAAAAGTCGCAGGACCGGCGTACTTGTATTATGGGTCTGTTTGTCAGGGAAAAAATCAAAATTAGTCCCCGGTAAAACAATACTCAGGGGTACAGCAAGTCCCAAAATACGTCCCTTTACGAACTCCTAAAAATGGCTTGGGGGATTGGGATAACCCCAAGGGGATCACGGGGATACTCGAAAGCCCGTCCCCGTGTGTTGAACGCTGTTTCCAAATTCCCTCCCCCTCTCGAATTCTGACGAGGTTTATAAAGGGGTCCTCGTAATTTTTAATTTGGGGAAAAACCTTTGGGCCCCCACGGGGGCGGCGAAGAGGTCAGATATTCAGGGGGTTGAAGGGTGTGAATTTTTCACCGGTTTTTGGGTTTTGGGCCCCTGAATCGATGCCCGGGCGAAGTAACCATCTTTTTTTTTGGGCCGAAGGACCGGACGGCGAGGAAGGACTTGGGTAAAGAAAAAACCCTTTTGAAAATTCTCCTGTAAAAAAAAGGCCGACATGACCCCGGGGTTTGGGGACAGAGAGAGGATTTGAAACCCCACCCCTGGGGGGACTGGTTCCCCGGGGGGGAGATCTATAGGGCAGTCATAAGGCCGATGGGGGGGGTTTCTTCTCGCCCGTTTTTTTCCGAGAATACAAACTCACAAAATCCTGGTTTAATTTTGCTTGCTTTTAACCCCGGGAGAAAAATTGAAGGACGACGGGGAGGAGAAGGGTGGACCACCGGGCGTGGGTGCTACCAAAAAGAAAATCCTGGCACTCCGACCCCCCAAATTAGGACTTTGCCCGTCCCTTCCAATAAGCTTGGGGTGTGGGCGTTGCAGCCAGGGGAGCCCCAACAGGTTTGCCGAAGAAACGCGAGGCAGGACGTTGAAGGGGATCTTCTCCATTGGGTTTCCCCCTACAAAAGGGGGGGTCCCCGGGCCTGGTGATGAACCGAATGGAGTCGCTTTGGGAACTCCCCAATGATGGGGAAAAAGATAACAACGGCCTTTTTCCGGCGGATCACCGGCCAAACGTTTGGAAAAACAAACCCGGGAGGCGGATAAAGTCCAGGAAGGGAGAGACCCGAAGAATAGGCCCACATCCATCGTTAAACCTCCACTGGCAAAAAGCAGTCGTGGGGAAGGGGGGGGTTTAGCACCTAGGGACGCCTCTCCCAGGCTCCTAGGTGCAGCGTTTCCCCGACCGCTGAAAAACGGGTGCCCCGGAAAAACCCCCGGAAAAAGGTCCAGGCTGGCGCAGTAGGGGTCTGGGTCTCCACCCCCCGACGGGATAAATTTTTACTCCCCCCAAATGTGCCCGGGGCCCCCCGCATGGGTTCCCCAGTGGAACCCCCTGGTAATTGGGGGCAGCAAAACCCCTGAAAAAAGGGGGCCATCTAGGGTAAAACGGGGGGGTTTGGGGCCAAGTTCCCGTTTCCGCGGAGTCCTGCTGGCTCTCTGAAAAAAAGCACGTCTAATTTCGAGTGGCTAGATGGATTAGTTCACTCAACGACGTTGGGGATCTCTAGCCCCAAAGGGCGTCCTTTAAATCTGCTTGACCCGACTCTTCTTAAAGGGGGCGCAGAGGCGGCGTCAAACCATTAAAAAAGGGTCCCGGGGGGCTAAAGGGGGCGGAAAAATTTAACCGCATAATCCCCCACGGAGGGGTTTACCTTGGGGAAAATTTAGTACCGCCGTCCCGCGGGGATCTCGCGCAGGGTCCTCGAAAACGCTGCGGAATTTTTAAAAGGGAAAAGGGCCCGGGAGGTTTTTCGGGCCCTTGGGGCATTCCGGTCCCCCAAAAAAAGGGGGGCGAACCCGGCCAGGGCTTTCCCCGGGCGCAGGTCCCCGAAAAGCCACCCTTTGACCTTTCAGGGGAAACGGTCCCGGCCATCACTCCACGTGCCCTGGAGCACTGCGTGATGAAAACCTCTACAAAAACTTTTAAAATCCCTGTTTGAAATTGGACCCTAGTGGAAGGGGGAAGCCTTTGGGCCCCAGTTTCCGCGGACGGCCCGGGGTAGTAGAAAAAAACCCCCGGCGAATAGGCAGGTTGCTGCCCCGCCCGGGAGGCCCCGGAGTTGAAAGCAAACAGGCAAAAACTGACCCAAATTGCTGAGTTTTTGCCCCGATCTGCTGCGACCGGGTGGGCCACAATGAACGTGAGATCCCCGGGGGCCTGGGGAGAGGCCCCCCTTGGCGGGATCCAGGATGGATCAAAAAATAAAACGGTGGGTTGTGGGAAACCTCTGGACCACCCGCCCAAACGGTGATAGTTAAGCCCGCCAAGGGGGGGGGGTCAAGTTGCCCCCGGTATTCACCAGAAAACCCGCCGCAAAGTGGGAATGGACTTGCTGCGGCCTTTAGGCTACCAGGTCGCTACCTTTCCCGACGTGACTTGCTTTCGATGGCCGGGGCCGAAAGGTGCAGCGAGGTACCGAATCGTAATCCAAGAATCGTTGTGTTTGGGGAGGCGTAAGGTCAGGGCAGGGCGGCAATTTTTCGTGGTCGGGACAGGCGGGAAGGCCCGGGGCAAAGGCCCGGGAGAAAGGGTTTGGAGTCGGAAACGTTCTAAGGGTCCCCGGTACACGGTACAAAAGGGGATTTTACACTTGAGGGGAAACCCTTTTTTTTAAAGGGACGAGGCCCAAAATAGATCCACAAGGAATTTATTGCGGAGGGATTTCCCTTTAAAAAAGGGGACGCTGGCCCTTTAAATTTACAAGAAACGTGGGGCCCCGCTAGGGGGGGCGGCACGCGCCGGGCCCTTGGGCCGGCAAAGGACGCGGACCGGAAAAAGAGGCCAGGTGAGCCCCGGCAAGGGGCGGACCCCCCGTTTCCCCCCGGCCAGCGGCGGCACCCAACCCCCCGGGAGGCCCCGGGGGGGGGCCACGGTCTGCGCCCCCGGGCCGAGGAGCGGGGGGGACCCACTCATACACATTATCCCTTTGGTGTAAAATCCTGCAGTGGGCCGAAAAAAACCCCCTACTAAGAAGGCACAAGTGCAGGCCCTCTGAATTTTGCCAATGAACCCTGGATTGATTCTGTGAGTAAGTGGGGGGGGGTGCTGTGGTCAGAAAGGGGACAAAAAAAATTTTTTTTTTTGAAATTAACTTTAAAATCACTGTGTTTGGAAAAAAAGAAATGCGGCCCATGACCTAAAAAACCCCCTGTCCCCCCTGTCCCTGCATGGAGGTGGGGGACATTGGGCCCCAAAGTATAAAACTGTTTTGAAAGGGCTAAAACCCCTTTTTCTGTCCAGCAAAACAATCAGTGCACCCCTCTCCCTTTTTCCAAGCACCAAAAAGAAATAGAGGGGGGCTTTTGAAAAGGGTTTCTATTTGGGGAGAAAAAGTGGAGTTTTAACCTGACCGGGTTTTTATAATGTGGCCCAAATTTTGTTTTGGGGGTTTTTCTCTGCTAAGGGCAAGGAAATACTTTACCGAAACAATTTGGGAAAAAAATGGGTGGAGCCCCTGTTCCATAAAATCCTGAGCCCAAAAAACCCTCGTTCCCTCTGCCAGGAATTAAAAAAAAAGGGGGGGGCTGGGTCCCCCTTTCCCGCAAAACAATGACCCCAAAAAATACAGCCCCAAGGGAAGAAAAAAAAAAAAGGGGGCTCAAAAAGAAGCACAATTTTGGTCAAAGGAGTGGCATATTTAGTCTCCAGACCTTAAAACCCCCTAGAAAACTTATGGAGAGAAATTGAAAATCCGATTGCCCAAAGCGACAGCCTTCCAAAAAACTTAATGATTTTGAGATGATCTCAAAGAGGCGTGGATCAAAATTTTTCCCCCGCATGTTTCCCCAAACCTCATCATCAACAAAAAAACGTCTGCCGCGGGGGCCTGCCTTCAAGTTTTTTGCCCAAAGGGATTAAGTCTTGTTTGGGCCCGAGGGGTCAAAAACTTATTTCTCATTGCAAAAAGCCCAAATTTAAAATTTAAAATGATTTATTTCAAAAAGGATTTTCTGGATTTTTTTTTTTATATTCTTTCCCCCCCAATGTTTTTTAAATTAAAAACCCAAACCCTTTAAAAATTTTTTACTGTTTTATGTTTTTTGGGCCCGTTTGGGCCCAAAATTACACAAAACACCAAAGGGGAAAAAATTATTTCCTTCCACGTATAGGGTTAGTTTTTTGGGTTTTTTGTCTTACAATTTTAAAATTACTAATAAAAAAATTTTGTTTTAGATTTAAAATTTTTTGAGGGTAAAATTCTTTTATTTGGGGTTTTTGCACTTTCAAGGGCTTCGTGTAGCCCCCTTTTTTAAATTTTGGGGCTAGACTTTCCGCCTGTAAAATTTTAGTCCTTTGTGGAATTTTTCTGACTTTAATTTAAGACTAAGAACACAAGCAAATTTTATCACTGCCTCTAAGGGGGCCCCCCCCGCAGGGTATTGGCGTTATTAAAAGAGCATCGATTGCGGGGGCAGGGGTTATTATTATTATTATTATTATTTATTTTTAAAGCGCCATTGATTCCAGGGGGCGAAAATTCGAGGGGGTTACATACACAACATAAGTCCAAAAGAGTACAGTGATAATTTAAAGAATGACAATTGGCACGACAGAGGGGGAGAGGACCCCTAACCCGCGAGGGGTTACAATCTACAAGGAGGGGAAAAAAACAGAAAGGGAGGGCAGACATGTAAAAAGGACGGGTAGTGACAGCAGGGGTTTTTTTAGGGTTTAAAGGCCCAAACCCTTTAAAAAATGGGTTTTCAGGTTTCCCTTTTTAAGCTTTTGAAAGTGGGGGAGAGTCTGTGTGTTTGGGGGATGAGTTTCCAGAGTGTGGTGAAGGGACGGGGGAAACTTTGGGGACGGTTTTTTTGGGGGACTATAAGGGGAGAGCAAAAGGAGAAGGCCCCGTGGGGGAGCGGAGATTGCCCTTTAGGGAAATAAATTTTGGGAAAATTAAAGGGGAAGAAGTAAAAAAGGGGAAGGGTTTCGGGAGCTTTGTAGGTCCCTAGTTGCAACTTGAAAAATTTATTTCGCTGCAACGGGAAACCAGGAAGAATTGACAGAGGGAGAGGGAGAGGAGGGACGGGGAGAAAAAATTTTATAAGACGGGCGCAGAGTTGAAAATTTTTTGAAGGGGGCAAAAAGTGCTAAAGGGAGGCCACAGATAAGGATGTTTCAGTAGCTAGGCGGGAGAGACAAGGGCATGGACCACATTTTTTTAGTGTCATAGTTTAGGAAAGACGGATGCGAGAGAGTTTTTCCGGGGGGAGGCGGCAGGGGAGAGGTAGGGTTTTGGGTTTGGGGTTTGAAAAATAGAGTGGAGTCAGGGTTACCCCAAGGGAGCGGGCTTGGGAACAGGTTTAAGTTTTAAAAGCCGTTGACTGAGAAAGAGAGATCGGGGGGAAGGGTAAGTTTGGATGGGGGGAAAAATGATTAGTTCTGTTTTCTCCAAAAAAAATTTAGTTTTTTGGAGACGTTAGGAGAAAAGGAGGAAAAGGAAGACAACAGTCAGGGACTGGGAGATTTGAGAGGTGACTCTGGGCCTGAATTTTAAGTTGGGTATCCGTCCCCAACAGGTGAAAATGAAAGCCCCGTGTGAGGGATGAGCTTACCCCCGGCCCCCCCCCAAAAGTTTAAAAAAGAAAAGAATAGAAGGGCCCAGGACTGACCCCCAGGGACACCGACAGAGAGAGGCCGGGGAGGAGGGTGGGCGGAAAAGAGAGACGCTGAAATTTCCCATCAGTGAGGGACAAGAGATCCAGGAAAGGGCCAAGTCCGTATGCCCAGGGGGGGAGAGGGTTTTAGCAGGGGGAAAAGGGCGACAGTGTCAAAGGCAAGGACAAAGTCAAGAGGAGGAGTACAGAGTATGGGGTGAGGGTTTGGGGAGTTGCTAGGTCAATTTGGGACCTTTGGGTTTGGGCTTTCGGGAGAGTGGTGGGGGGCGGAAAAAACCCAAATTTTAGTTTGGGGCCCAAGGGGAGAGTTTGGGAAGGTGGGAGGAAAAGCTAAGATAGGGCGGCTTTCTCGAGGATTTTTTGGGGAAACAAAAGGGAGTAGTGAATGGGGGGATTTGTTGGACAGAGAGGAAAGGGGCAAGGGGTTTTTTTTTTAAGGATTGGCGTGATGTAGCATTTTAAAAGGCGGGAAGGGGGAAAAAGCCCGAGGTTTTTGATAGGTTGGGAAAAAAGGTGAAGGGGTGGGATGATAGAAGCACTGAGGGCTGGATGAGGGGATTTTTAGTGGGTTTCCCGACTACAGGGAGTGAGGGTTTTAATTTTGGGCATTTGAGGGGGAAGGGTTTTTTCAAAGAATGACAGTGGGGAAACAGGTTTTAAGGGGGGGGGAGCAGTTTTTTCAAAATAGAGAGGGGGGTGGGGACTGCGGGCGAAGCTTTTTCCCGGGGGTTTTATCTTCTGGGGGGAAGTGAATGGGAAAGTCGACTGCTGAAAGGGGGGATTTGGGGGGCAGGTGCTGGGGCGGAGGAGAAGTTTAAGGTTTTTTAATAATTGGGCTGGGGGGGTGGACAGGGAGGATATTAGGTTGGTTTAAATAGTTTCCAAAAAAAAAAAAAAAGGAAAAGGGGATTTCAGATTTAAAAGTAAATTTGTGATTGTTTGGGGAAAAGGCAAAATCATCGGTGGGGGTTTTAGTTTTTTTCCAGGGGGCCTTTCGCAAAATTTTGGAAGCACCCTCAGTTATTTAGTGGGGTCGTTGCCCGGGTTTTCTGTTGACTTTTCGGGTTTTTGTTGTGTGGAGAGGAGCGACTGAGTCAAGGGGGGTGGGTGATTGTGTGGTTTTAGGGAAAATGTTGGCGCGTCTGGGGGATTAAATTTAGGAATGGTTTAAAGAGGTGCAAGAGAATAAAAGGGGAGTGAGACGGGGAGGGTTTGAGGGTTCCCCGCGGGTTTGCCTGGGAAAAGAAAAGGAGGAGCAGGTGGGGTGGGGATGGGGGGAGAAGGTAAGCAGGTGTGGTCAGATATGGGGGGGGGGAGTTTGAAGGGCAGATAGGGGGCAGAGGCGGTGAAGATGAGGTCCAGTGTGTGCCCCTCCCTTTTTGAGTGGCTCCCGAGGGCCCTTTGGAGAGGGCCCCAAAAGGAAGGAGCAAGTGAAAGGAAATTTGGGGGAACAGAGTGGGGGGTTTTCGAATTTGGGATATTGGAAAACTCCCCTGAAAGATTGTGGGGATTCCCTGGAAAGAAAGTGGAAAGCCCGGAAGAAAATTTTTCGAGAAAGGGCGACAGGGCCGGGGGGCGGGAGAAACAGCCACTTTGGGGGTTGAGGGGTGTAGATTTCGGACAAGTGCACCTCAAACAGGAGAGTGTGAAAGGGAAGGGAAGGTGGATGGGGGCAAAAGGGAAAAAAGGGGTCAGACAAGAGGGGGCCAAAGCCTCCCCAAAAGCTTTTTTACCAGTGCAGGAGTTTTGGGGAATTGGGGGGCCCCTAAAAAGAGGCGGCAGGGGAACTGTGTCAGAGGGGTCACCAGGTTTTTAGCAGACCAGGAAGAGTAGGTTGTGAGATGAACAAGTCAGTATGTAGGGAAAATTTTATTAAAATAAAAAAGAACCCCCTGCCCATTTCCCCAAAGCTCCAAGGGGAAGGGGTTTGGGGGGGGCAGGGGTCAGAAAGGGGTGTGCTTTTGGGTTAATGATAGCCCGGGAAATTTGTAGTGGGGGAATCTTGTTCAAAGCGGAGAAACGGGGGTGGGAATGTTTTCTGTTGGGGGCCCCGGGTTGGGGGGTATGTCCCCGGGAAACCAAAGGGCATTGAGAGGGTGACAGGTGGGAGTAGGAAAGGGCTGTATTTGGGAGGGTTTTGGGTTGGTTGAGGGCAATAAAAGTGGGAAGAGGTTTTTTGGGAGCAACAGGTTGGGGGGAAGGGTGGAAGGGGGGAAGAAAAGCCCATTAACCCCGAAGGGGGTATGGGGATAAGCATTTTAAACGTGAGGGGAAATTGAGATTACCATAAAGGGGGGAAAAAAAAAGCCATAGTATTTGACAGGGTTTTTTGCAGGCTATTTGGGGAGAGAAATTTTAGATGTTACCTTTTCAATTTCCCTTTTTCAATCCTGGGTTTTAATTTTTGGTATTAATTTTACACTTAGCTGGGGGGCCCACACTTGGGCAGGGCCACAATGTCCAAAGGCCCCCAAGTAGTGACTATAAACTAAGCTTGATCCCCAAACAGAACAAACAAGGTGAACCAAAAAGTGGGAGGTGGTCTTTTTCCTAAATTTTGCAGAGTGGGGGGAGGGGGGAATTAAAAAAAAAAAAAGGGGAACAAAAAATTACAGGGGGAATTTACAAAGGGTTTTCCCTGGAAACCCGCATGGCATGGGGGATAGGAATTGGGGCAAGATAACAAATATGGCTACACTGGAGATACACATCAAAAAGGGCAAACAGGAATTTCACAGCAGGAAAAGTAGTACTACACAAAGAAAAACAAAACAGCAATTTGGGCAAGGAGTAAACTTTTGATAGTAAACAAACAGCAATGGACGATGGGGGTTAGACTTTTGATAGTAGAGCCATACCGCAATGGACGATGGGAGTTAGACTTTTGATAGTAGAGACATACAGCAATGGACGATGGGAGTTAGACTTTTGATAGTAGAGACATACAGCAATGGACGATGGGAGTTAGACTTTTGATAGTAGAGACATACCTATGAATGAGAAATAGAGTGGGTCAGTCCAGAGAGAAGGAGTTCCATGGGGCCACATAGTCTGGTATTAATTCACACTTAGCTGGGGCCACACTTGGAGCAGGGATGTAATATTATCTCTGTATAAAGCATTGGTGTGGTCACATCTGGAATATGCTGTTCAGTTCTGGGCTCCAGTTTATAGAAATAATGTAATGGAGCTAGAGAAAGTACAAAGACGAGCAACCAAACTAATAAGGGGAATGGAGCATCTCCGTTATGAGAAAAGGTTAAAAGAATTAAACTTATTTAGTCTTGAGAAAAGACGGTTCCAGGGACACACAATTAATTTATATAAGTATATAAATGTTCCCTACAAAAAGTATGGGGAAAAGCTATTTCATGTAAAACCCCCCCAAAAGACAAGGGGGCGTTCGTTCTATCTGGAGAAAAAAAGATCCATCTTCCGAACAGAAAAGCCTTCTTCACCATGAGAACCTATGGACAAAAAAGTGAGTTTTAGACCTAAACAGGTTCATACATGTGGCCCTAAATCTGTGGAATAGCTGCATAAGGAGTTGGACACAACAGGAACAGTTTAAGGGTTCAAGAAAGGCTTAGATAACTACTTACTACTAAATAATAATAATACTTATGGAGCCGTATAAAATATCTGGATCCAGTCTGATGGCAACTCCGGGATCAGGAATGAAATCTTCATTTAGGGCAGATTGGTTCCTGCCTTATAGGATATAAAGTCTTCATCAGTAAGGAAACAAAGGTTAAAAAGCTCCCTATCCCACTTCCTTTCATCCACATCTTTCCCCACCCTTAGTTGAACTTGATGGACATCTGTCTTTTTTCAACCGTACTATGTAACTACAGAACCTCTTCTTGCATGCAGAATCAGAATTGAACCTTCCCAACTAGTGCCAGGTATACATAACTAACTAATACCTCCCCTGCGTCCAGCAAACCTAGCTCACTTTATATCAGTGCACCATTTTGGTGCCGTGGACCTCTGCTGACCTGGTATCTGACGACTATATGGTCACTTTATGGCAGTAGTGTTGTTTACATTGGTTCTTGGGTTTGTGTGAGCACATACTGTAGTATTACTGAAAAAGCAAGTGTACATCTATCCTTCATCATGTAATGAGGTGATTTTGTGTTACACTTTTATTTATGTTCTTGTGTTGATGATGTGGTTTAAGGGAGTGGAGAGGAGCATAACCAAGTAAAGATAAATTTACCGCAGGGATCATTGTGCCCAGCTATTTGTCTGTGATCTGGTATGTAGGTGGTTGAGGTTTGCATGCCAGGACTCAGACTTATGTTCTCAAAGTTAGCACATACACCCCGAATGTGCCAAAAACTAGCATTCTAAGGAGTCGCCGAGCCCCACCTGCAGACTCCGTAGTACAATGCCTCTGGTGTGTCAGTGTCCACAGTCAGGTTAGCACAGGCCAACAAAACAATGAATACTTTTGACCTCTCTCTTTTGGTGCCATCAGATAGTATAGGAAATGGCGAAACCTTTCATCTCCAGCTCTTACTCTGTGTATCAGCTGGTGTCTGGACTCTGTATGGTATAACATGTTACAATGCAATCCAGCTGTCTGTAAATGGGTAACTGGTTTGGCTATAATTATCCAGTTATGTCTCAAAGCTCAGTGAGTTGGCTGTGACTTGAAGAACGCCATTGAAGTCTGCAGTCAGCAGGACCTCGCACCCATGAAGTTGGCATCTAGTCCCTCTGATTTACAAATGCCAGGCTTTATAAGTAGTGAGGATATAATGAGATGTAGCATCAATATGTGGAAAATTTACTTGAGACTGAGAAGAGATAAGACTCTTGCGGGAGTGCTGGAATAGTTACTAGGAGGCAAGAAACATATAGCTTGGTGCACCAGTGTAACTTGAAGCTCCTGGATCGAATGCAAGGTCTGTAACAGGACCCTCACATATCATGTGCCTTTCATATTACTAATGTCTTCTAAAGTGGCAGAGGGCTTTTAGGCCCCTGAGGCATCAAGGCCACGTGCAACTTCTAGCAACCTTAGCTATACACACACCAGACCTTTCCCTATTTGGTCAAACACCAGTTCCTTCAATACTTTAATTTTTCACTCTGACCCTAGCTGTGATCCTGACCGTAACCTTAAAGGGGTTGTCTCACTACAAGGATTGCTTTTTATGTTATAGATCTTACAAAAACAAGTCACTTTGCAATATATGTCCATTAACAGTGTCCTACCTCTTCTGAGATATCCCCCCTTTTATGGGCTGCACCAGCTCTTCCGGTCGCTATAGCTACAGACCTGTTTGATCTCTCCTGATAGACTGCCAGCACTGGTTACTATAGCTACAGACCTGTTTGATCTATCCTGATAGGCTGCCAGAACTGGTTGCTATAGCTACAGACCTGTTTGATCTATCCTGATAGGCAGCCAGCACTGGTTGCTATAGCTACAGACCTGGTTTCTACTGCAGCCTAGTGGAAGCCAGTAAACACTCCCCTGAATTCAAAATGAAACCAAGAAAACAGGACTGAGGGAAGATGAATCAATGCAGTGAGACAACCCCTTTAACCCTAACGCTAACTTGGGGTTAAGGTTATGAATTTTTTTACTGGCTCTGAATGGGTTAACTTATTCCCTGGCAATTCTGTTCCCTTGGCACTCTTGTTCCGATATCACTTCTGTCTGACCTCCTGACCCAATGTTACATCGGTAACCCTAATGTGGTATTGGGCAGGAAGTGATGTCAGAGTGTCAATGCTGTGGGACTAGAAGCAGCGGGGAATAGGTTTACCCATTCAAAAAAAGAAAAAAAACCCTATCCAATTTAGGGTTAGGGTTACTGTTACAGAAGTATTTTGTTGAATATCAGCAAAAATGTATTTGGGTCAGGCTCCAATTAAAAATGCTCCCATTCGGGTAAAATTTTATTATTATTATACAAATTTACTATCATTAGCTACACATCAGAGCCGGGAGCAACTTTTCACGCTCTTAGCTGCACACTATGTCTGCTGGCTGTTAGCAAATACAGTGTACAATAATCTGTATTTACTGTGGGCTGCGCTGAGGACCTCTGGTGATAGATCCTAGACATGACATAGTTGGGGTGTGAATTTCCATAGGCACGCTCTGAGCCGTTCCAATCAGTCGTCACTAATTCGGAAACAAGTTACTACTACTGTCTGAGTAATGTACTACATTAAAACATTGACTTTGCTTAGCCTGCAACTATCACAGATTTTTTAAAGGTTGGGCAACACAGGGATGTTGAACAGCACAGGAACCGATGCAAGTACATGCCTGCTGGGACTAGTAGTTGCACAGACTAGGGATATGCATGGACTGAAGTAGTACGGTGGGGAAAAAAAAATATTTAGTCAGCCACCGATTGTGCAGGTTCTCCCACTTAAAAAGATGAGAGAGGCGTGTAATTCACATCATAGGTCAACCTCAACTATGAGAGACAAAATAAGAAAACAATCCAGAAAATCACATTGTCTGATTTGGAAAGAGTTTATTTGCAAATTATGGTGGAAAATAAGTATTTGGTCTCCTACAAACAAACAAGATTTCTGGCTCTCACAGACCTGTAACTTCTTCTTTAAGAGGCTCCTCTGTCCTCCACTCATTACCTGTAGTAATGGCGCCTGTTTAAACTTGTTATTAGTATAAAAGACACCTGTCCACAACCTCAAACAGTCACACTCCAAACTCCACTATGGTGAAGACCAAAGAGCTGTCGAAGGACACCAGAAACAAAATTGTAGCCCTGCTCCAGGCTGGGAAGACTGAACTGCAATAGGCAAGCAGCTTGGTATGAAGAAATCAACTGTGGGAGCAATAATTAGAAAATGGAAGACATACAAGACCACTGATAATCTCCCTCGATCTGGGGCTCCACGTAAGATCTAAACCCGTGGGGTCAAAATGATCACAAGAACGGTGAGCAAAAATCCCAGAACCACCTGGGGGGGACCTAGTAATGACTGCAGAGAGCTGGGACCGACTAACAAAGGCTACCATCAGTACACACTACGCCACCAGAGACTCAGATCCTGCAAGTGCCAGACGTGTCCTCCTGCTTAAGCCAGTACATGTCCGGCCCGTCTGCAGTTTACTAGAGAGCATTTGGATGATCCAGATGAGTATTGGGAGAATGTCATATGGTCAGATGAAATCAAAGTAGAACTGTTTGGTAAAAACACAACTCGTCGTGTTTGGAGGAGAAAGAGACTGCTGAGTTACATCCAAAGAACACCATATCTACTGTGAAGCATGTGGGTGGCAACATCATGCTTTGGGGCAGTTTCTCTGCTAATTGACCAGGACAACTGATCCGTGTACATGACAGAATGAATGGGGCCAAGTATCGTGAGATTTTGAGTGCAAAACTCCTTCCAACAGCAAGGACAGTGAAGATAAAACATAGCCGGGTCTTTCAGCATGACAATGATCCCAAGCACACCGCCAGCGCAACAAAGGAGTGGCTTCGTAAGAAGCATTTCAAGGTCTTGGAGTGGCCTAGCCAGTCTCCAGATCTCAACCCCATAGAAAACCTTTGGAGGGAGTTGAAAGTCTGTGTTGCCCAGCGACAGCCCCAAAACATCACTGCTCTAGAAGAGATCTGCATGGGGAATGGGCCAACGTACCAGCAGCAGTGTGTGCCAACCTTGTGAAGACATACAGAAAACGTTTGACCTCTGTCATTGCCAACAAAGGATATATAACAAAGTATTGAGATGAACTTTTGTTATTGACCAAATATTTCTTTTCCACCATAATTTGAAAATAAATTCTTTCCAAATCAGACAATGTTGTTTTC
This sequence comes from Phyllomedusa bahiana, assembly GCA_025379985.1. NCBI lineage: Eukaryota > Metazoa > Chordata > Amphibia > Anura > Hylidae > Phyllomedusa > Phyllomedusa bahiana. Next base: position 21,301 of record JAODAL010053048.1, read on the forward strand.
AAGATTTGTTTTCTCATTTTGTCTCTCATAGTTGAGGTCGACCTATAATGTCAATTACACGCCTCTCTCATCTTTTTAAGTGGGAGAACTTGCACAATTGGTGGCTGACTAAATACTTTTTTTTCCCACTGTAAATTACTTATGATAAGAGCCATTACACCATACTTGCCAACTTTTGAAAGTGGGCATCAGGGAGATTTGAAGCTGCCAAAAATTTGCCTGAACCTAAACCATTACACTACTAGCAATATTTCCACCATCCAGTGATCATATAGTGGTAGATACCAATGTACACAGGCTCTGCAGACTGTATATTACCTCCATACAGTGACCATATAGTGGTAGATAACAGTGTACACAGGCTCTGAAAAATGTATATTATTTCCATACAGTGACAATGTAGTGGTAGGTACCGGTGTACACAGGCTCTGCAGATGTTTAAGTGACTACAGTGCAATTGCATCTAGGGACTCACCAAAGAATTTTTCTTTTTCCCTTTTCTTCTCCATCCTGTCCAGACCGCCATGATGACTTCTCCTGGCCACCACTGGTCCCTGTAAAATTTACCACACAAACATCTTAGAATTCTATTTTTTCAGCACTTCCCTAATTGTGGCCACCTTTGTAAAAAACTCCACCTGCGGTGATAGGTAGGGAGGTTGTGGAGTGATAGGTGCAGGTGGAAAGGTTATTATTATTATTATTATTATTTATTTTAGAGCGCCATTAATTCCAGGGCGCTGTACATTTAAGGGGTGATAGGTGGAATGGAGTGATTGGTGGTGGTGGTGAGGAGATTATGGAGTAATAGATGGAGAGGTTATGAGGTGATGGGGTGTTGTATTTTGTATTGGCACTAGGATGCATAACACAATGGTGGGGAGTGGTGGGAGAGAGGAGTGCAGAGCAAAACTTACAATTTCGTTGGTGGGGGATTGGACCATCCCACTGGAGATTGTGCAGCAGCTGTGTCTGTACCCCCCAGAATCATATTTTGCACGTTGAACTCCATACCCTGCACCCCCAGAATATCAGCCACAGGCATGACCATCAGGGGATGCAGGAGATGAAGTTTAGATCTGTCATGTTCTTATATTTATAAAGGCTTCCCCTTTGGAATATGTTGGACTCATTGGATTGTGTCAAACCAACGTTCTTTAATAAAATGTTGAAAGAGGGCTGATGTCGGGGAGTGATTATTTTAATAAATTGTGGTTTTTTTTGCAATTTGTGTGTTTTTTTTTCCCTATTTAATTTTAGTTTTAGTAATGGAGGTATCTGACAGACGCCTCTCCATTACTATCGCTTGAGCTTGGTTTTGGCCAGTGGTGGTTTTGTCATCCCAACCTTGTGACACTTTAACCCTAGTACCGAACGATATGAGTGTCCACTTCTGGGGAGGCTGAAGGCTGGTATGTGGGTAGTGGGCAGGGCCCAATGTTAAAGGACCTTCCCATTCTGATAGTATCAGGCTGCACTTGTCTGCTTTACCTTGGCTGGTTATGGAAAGTGGGGGGAAGCCCACGTCTTTTAATTTTCCCGTTCCCCGATGTGCCGCTGCCTGGGCAGGTTGGGCTTCTCCAACTGAAGCCCGGCACAGGCGGCACGATATGACATAATCACGCCACCGGCGTGGTGACGCTCATCTGTTCCCTAGTACGTCTAAGGCCTCGGGCCTTAGACTTACTAGGTAGAATAGCTGAACAGGTGCTGGTGGTGTTCTGCTCCGCTAAAGGCCCGAACAAAACATGCCTCTGAACGCCTAGGACAGAGGGGCCTGGGTGTTCTTAGGCATGGTGTGCGGGCCGAGCCCAGCTCCCTGTGGTGGCGGGCTCCATTGTGTTAGACCCAGGGCCCACCAGAGGATTCTCCAGTGGGCCAGTCCAACACTGAATAGGACGGCCATTGGGACAGAACAGGAGCATCAAGGAAGTGAGCATACTTCTTTTTTTCTATTTTTAATTACGCCGTCGGACAAACAAGCTTTTGCAAGTCTCAGAACATCCCTTTAAATTAAAAATATTGGTTGCCTTCAGTACCCACTAGGAGGAGCAGGAGAGCATACTGCTGAAGGTTATTACAACTCCTACTAAACCTATGTGTTGAGCTCCCCCAAGTGGAATATGCCGGTAGCCAAAATCTGATCATTTGTGGTTGTGTATAAGGCAGCAGAGGGTTTGGAAGACTATAACAAAAAAAAGGAACTTACCCCTCATGGGCATAGCTATAGCTATGGGGCCCAGAGGTTGATAAGGCCCACTGAGGTACAAAAATATTGTACCTTCTTGTAGGTCATCTGCTAGTGATCATTTGAGCCCATCTCCATACCCTATGGGGTCCTTTGAATTCTAGTTATGCCCATGTTACCCCTGTATGGGTATAAGTGGATATTTTATAGTAACATATTTAACCTATGTATTCAGTTTTGTAAAAGAAACTTATCTCAGATCCTAAATACTTTATTAAATATCTTCAGCGTAACACCCCAGCATACAGATAATATATACTGTAGATTGTAGATAGAGATAAAACAAGGCGAATGTAGTAGCTAAAAAATATCAGGGATTGCACCGATTAAATATTCTGTAATATTATACTATAGATTGTGTTGGTCAAACTTACAATTGTGTTAGAGAATTATTACCTTCTAAAATGATGAACTATAAACTATAGCTATGGGGAAAGCTCGGATAGAAGGTTGGTGGGCTGACATGTGTGACTGTGTTCAGAATCAGCACCGTCCTGACCATGGGCTGTGTCTGGTATGGACCAGAGTGGTGACATTTTAGAAAATGAAAGCATACCTATTCATCTAAACGCATGCTGCCCTCTGATAGGGGTCAGGTACACATCAGGAACATCTTTAATGTACCATGAAAGAACAAGAGACATGAAGGAACCAGAAAACTAGATGTAAAATTCATCATCATCATCATCATTATTATAAGATAGGATCAAATGTTGCATAAAATGTTTCCGTATTTTGGCCACAAAAGACAGATTTACTGTAAATTTTAAGCTGTGTATTTAAAGAGACCCATAGTCACCGCCAAGCCAACAACCCGAGACAATTTCCCAGCATCTTTTGCACTGGTGACCTGCATTTATCTTGCTTCCTGGGACATCAGAAAATTTCAGACCCAGCATATTAGGTCCCATGAACTTGGGAAACTTCAGGACCACTCGATGAGGCATTGGAAATGCACAGTGCAGAGGATGCTGGGAATTTTCTGAAAAGCTTAACAGCGACTTTACTTTCCAAGTGGCCCTGTACGGTAAAGCATAAGTGACATATTTCATTCGCTCCACTCAACACATTTTGACCATACGTTGCAGGTGTCTATCAGAATACCTCGAAAATGGGAACCATCTGCACAGCTGTGCTTGTTGGGTGATGAGTATTTTGGCAGCTTGGGCCGTCAGCAGCCACTCAAACCATCTATAAATTTGAATTTGCCATTGGTCTGCATCCTAGTAGAGTAAGTGATGGGGCAGGCAGCTGATGTCTCCTTATTCCACCATAATATTCAAGTGCATGTGCGTCCTGAAAACAAATACAGTTGAAACGTGCCATTGACTTTGGAAAGTAGCTATATTATAGGGTGAACTCTGTAAAAACAGGCCCTCAAAAAATTACGCAATTTCATTTTATCTCCAAGTTCATCCCACAAGGATAATTTTTGGTTTCCCAATGTATTTGGTGCATTAAATAGTAAGATTAAATGGGTTGTCTCACTACAAGGATTGATTTTTATCTTAAATATCTTGCAAAAACAAGTCCCTTTGCAATATGTGTCCATTAACTGAGTCCTTCCTATTCCTAGACATCCCCTCTTGTATGGGCTGCATCAGCTCCCCCGGTCGCTATAGCTACAGACCTGTTCGATCTCTCCTGATAGGCTGCCAGGACAGGTCGCTATAGCTTCAGACCTGGTGTCCTCAGCAGCTAGTCACTGCAGACCAGTAAACACGCCCCTGAATTCAAAAATGAAACTGAGAAAAAAGGACTGAGGTAAGATGAATTGATGTAGTGAGACAACCCCTTTAACTACTTACTGATATGTGACATATTGGTACGCTCTGTTGTCAGTAAGGAGCTATGGAGCTCACATGCTGTGTCTGCTCCATAGCCAGTGGGTGCAAGCTAATTCTTACAGCTGACACCCACCGCTAACAGCAGAGATTGGAGCTGGTTATGATCCCTGCTGTTTAAACATTTAGACACCGTGGCAATTGTGGTCGCGTGGTCCAAG
>JAODAL010053049.1:0-25553 GCA_025379985.1 Phyllomedusa bahiana
AGGGCCATTGTAAAATTCATAAACTCCATTTTTTTTTTTACATCGCCAACTAGGATACAGCTATCTGCTGAATGGAGATCTAGTTCTTTATAGCAAAACCTCTACATACAGATTAATTAAGATTATGGAGATATATTTTGCGAAGGACGCCCAAAAATAATAAATCTAACAATTATTTTTTGGAAGGCAAATTATAAATAAAATATAAACTTTATGTAGATAATTTTAAAATAATAATAAGATTCAATTCTTCCAATATAATATTTCTATAGAGCCACTATGGGACAAGATTATTATACAAAAACCGCCATATGTGTCTGACAACAAGGATAGTTGGCACGTGTGCATGAAAGGGGTCAAAAATGTGGGTTTATAAAATTTGTGACATCTATAAATCAGATCCGGCTTTGGGAAAAAAGTTTTTATTTTTTAAGTTGCAAAGCAAAGATTATGTCTGGGGACCATAACAGGATTGTGGGTCTACAACAGTCCACCGTTGAGCTCTAAAAGTCTCCCCATGAGACAGCTGTATACATAAATGTATACAAAATGCAAACAAAAAATCTAAAATAGAATTTAAAATTCTTAAAATTGGTTAATTATTGTGTTTATGTGTAACGAAGCATTTTGAAACAAACATAAAAGAGCCCTGTGAAATTTCTTCGAAACGGTTGTTTTGCATGTTATTTTTTTATGTACCTTCGGTTTCGAATCACGCCTTTATTGTTCCGCAAAGATGTACAGTGTCTGAGATACCAGAAGCTGGAGGTAGAATGAAAGGGATTTCAGAGTAGTCTGGAATGCAGTCAAGCGCCTTACTCTACAGGTGAGTTTCTTGTTATAAAAATGAAAAAATTATATATATATATATATATTATATTTTTTTATATTTATTATATTTAAAATTTTATATTATATATATTTTTATTATATAAAAAAAATATTTTTAAAAAAAGAGAGCGGAAAGGGCCAAAAAAGTGAAAAAGTTTTAACAGTGATGTATATGTTTTAAAATCCGCTCACCTTGGGGTTTTGCTCTAAAATCGAGGCACAACTCTGTTTTTAAAAGAAAATTGGGAGGGGCCGCGTGGGCTAACAAATTTCGGAAGGGGTGTCCTGGAAAAACCCCGTTTGGAGTCCTTTGTGGTTAAAGTAAGATGCAGGGAAAAAATTAGGGGGGTCGCGGCGTGTATTTTAAAAGGGTGCCCAAAGGGTAAAAATATTACATATTAAATTTATTAAAGGGGCATAAAAATAAATGTACCAAGGGCCGTGGAAATTAAAAGCTTTAACCCAACGCGTTTGTGGTAAAAACCCCGCTTCCTAGGGGTAATAATGAGAAAAAAATTTGTGGCAAATTTAAATAAAAAAAAGCACGGAAATAAAAGGGGGTTTCAGCAACTTAAACCTTTTTATTTTAGATGTAAAAAAACAATGGGAACTAGTAAGTAACGTACATCTGGATGGCAACTATCTGTCAATCACTAAAATGGTTGATGAAAGCGGAAAAAAGGGATTCCTAAGGACAAGTATCTGTGTGTTTTCAACGTAACTTTTGTATAATTAAAAAACCCAGACAAAATCGGAATGTGTATTCACTAATGAGGCGTCAGCGAAAACCCTTTCCCCGTGTCTTTAGGAGTGAATGAGATTTTTGTGAGAGGTGTAAAAATGTTAGATTGGAAACAGAATGGGTAGTTTCGGTGTCTTAATACAAACGATTCCGCGGATAGAGTATTGTAAACCGAGTTTCTATATTAAAAGAAATATTGTTTGATCAAAAGATGTCTAAAATATCAATGACTAGGGTTTAAGATAAAAGGGGGGTAACAGGCGAACTAAAAAACGCATTGTGTGAACATTTACACAAGGTTCATCCCCCAAAATATATGGTTAATAAGACAATATGTAAGATAACAAATGTTATTACAAAACTTCAGACAATAGACAAAATTAGAGAGCAATGTAGATCAATAAACGATAGAGGATTTAAATATTCAAAAATGCTTATGTTACCTTCTGTTTGTATCTCTTAAAATTGCTATCGTGTTACCTCTGATATGGGGGATTTTTAATAAAGAATTGAAACGAAGGTAGATTAATACAAATAATAATGCATTATGATTGGGTAGAAAATAGCCCCTTTGGAAGATTATGGACCCATGAAGTAGATGACGCAGATGCATTTCAAGGTCCCAAAGACACAGGTAGCTTGAGATTATGCAAGTCTTCCTCTATGTTAGGATTGTGCCAAAAATGACACAGTACATTTAACCGGGAATGTTAATGAAATAAGTAATGCAGAGACTATAGTGTTAGAATTTAGGTTGAAGCAAGGCTACATAGGGAGGACATTTGTTGATGGTACTAGAAAGTTCTGTCAATAAGTTATCTATTTTGCGGATTAATTCGACGATATCATTAAGTCCCTGTGGATGTATCGTCCGAAGACGGTACATCCAATACAACTCGCGACGTTGAAGTTGCTGGAATCTGTTGGAGGTATCAGGGGGAATCATGTCGATTGGAATAACAGATAAGTCCGAGAAGTTGCGTTGGTGCACTTCATTAAAATGTCTTGCTACGCTCTGCTTTAAGTCACCCTTTTTAATACTACAACGGTGGCCGCTCAATCTCACCCTTAACGGGCAGATTGTGCGTCCCACATATTGTAAATTGTAAATTTTGTACCCATTGCAGTTACAGAACCCTACAAAAAATTTTTTGTCTCAGATATGTTCTTGAAAATAATTTTTTCGATTACAACAGCGCCACCTATTGGCAGGTAAGAGGTACTGCAATGGGTACAAAATTGGCACCTGCCTATGCGAATCTCTTTATGGGCCTCTTTGAAAGCAGATACATTTATTCGTACCAACACTATGATCATATCTTTCTATATAAAAGATACATCGATGATTTGTTTATTATCTGGCAAGGCCTGATGGGAAACTATAAACACCTTTCATTAATCACATCAATAGCAAAGTTTTGGCATTTCGTTCACTCTTTCTTTAAACCCAATGCAATAGATTTCCTAGATTTTTAAATATCTCATCTTTCGGGCCAAATTTATCACATCAAACTACTTTAAATCTGTTGACCCCCTAACAGCTTCATTACCCTTTAGTAGTGCCCACCATAAACCCTGGCTCCGTAATATCCCCTATGGTCAATAAAAAGAATGCAGGAATTGTACGATACAAATCCCTTTTTGAGTTAGGCTAAGGTCCTACAAGAGAGTTAAGGAAAAGGTACCCTTCCCCACTTTTTTAAACAGATGCCTTGTAAGAACTCGAGATAGAACAGAAAGATTTTTTTGGAAAAAAAAAAAACCATCTCAAAAAACCCTGGCAAAATTGGATTATTCAGTATCCCCAAAAATTTCTTCGAGGAAAGAAATCAAAAAAATCCTAAAAAAACCGGCATCCATTCAAAGTGACCCAATTTGGGTTAAACAGTTCAAAAAAAAAGGGTTGATTTTAAAAGGAGAGCCCCCAATTAAAAAGGCATATTGCCCCAGTAAGTCAAAACAGGAGAAAAAAAACGCGATTTCCTGTTTCCAAAGGGTAGCTTTTCTTGTAAATCCGGGTTGTCTCTGTTGTAACAGTATTTTTGAAACTGCTGTATACCCAAAACACTACGAAGGGGAAATTTTTCCCTAAAATTTTTCCTTTCTGAAAAATCAAAAATATTTTATTATTTTAATCTTTGCACTGTAATTTAAATATGTGGGACGCACAATTGCCCTTTGGGTGAGATTGAGGGCCCCGTTGTGGGTTTTAAAAAAAGGTGCCCTAAAGCAGAGCGTAGCAAGAATTTTTAAATAAAAGGCACCAAGCAACTTCTGGATTATCTGTTATTTCCAATCGACAGTTTCCCCCGATACCCCCACAGATTCCAGCAACTTCAACGTCGCGAGTTGTATTGGGTCCGTTTCGGACGATACATCCACGGGATTAATGATATCGTCGAATTAATCCGCTAATGATAATGTTTTTTGACATACTTTCTGTCCCATCAATAAAGTCCCCCCTATGTACCCTTGCTTAAACCCTTAATTTTAAAAACACTTAGTCCGATACTTTTTCATTAACATTCCCGGGTTTAAAAGTACGTGTATTTTGGTGAATCCCAAATAAGGAAGACTTGCTAAATTAAGCTACCCGTGTTTGGTACCTTAATGACTGGGCATCTACTTCAGTGGATCCATAATTTTTCCCAAGGGCTTTTTTTACCCCGATCATAATGCATTTTATTTTTATTTATTACTTTGTTACAATTTATTATTAAAAAAAAAACCCCCTATCGGAGAACCGATAGCAATTGGAGTACAAACAGAAGGTAGATAATGATTTTTAAAATTTTAATCCTCATCGTTTTATTGATCACATTGCTTTTAAATTTTTTTATTGTCTGAATTTTAATAACATTTGTTATCTTACATATTGTTTTTTAGCCCTAATTTTGGAGTGAACCTTGTTAATGTTCAACAATGCGTTATTGTTTGCCTGTTACCGCATTTCATCTTAAAAATATTTATTGATATTTTTGACATTTTTGATCAAACATATTTTTTAATATAGAAAAACGGGGTTACAATACTCTATTCCCCGGAATCGTTTTTATTAAGACACCGCAAACTACCATTCTGTTTCCAAACTAAAATTATTTTGCCCGCTCTACGAGTAAATTCATTCACTCAAACAAGAAACAGAAGGAAGGATTGTGACGTCCTCATTAGTGAATAAATTCCGAGTTTCTCGGTTTAATTATACAGGTTACGTTGATAAAAACACAGATTTTGTCTCTCGGGGAAACCTTTCCGTTATCTCAAGCCTTTGAGTGATTGAAGATAGTTGGTCCCTTAGAGCAGTGTTCCCAACTCCCGTCCCCAAGGACACAAAGGTATATTTTTTTGATCTCCCAAGAATGCACTGCAATAATGATATCACCTGTGCAATGTAAGGAAAACCCGAAAACATGACCCGTTGGTGTGCCTTGGTTTGGGTTGGGAAAAAAACCTCTGATTAGAGTGTACGTTATTAGATAGTTCCCCTTGTTTTGTTACATTAAAATATATGGTTGTAAGTTGCTGTAACGTATTTTTTCAGTGCTGTTTTTTTTTTAAACTTTTCCCAAAAAATTTGCTCATTATGACCCCGATGAAGGTGGATTTACCATGCGAAAGGTTGGGTTTTTTAAAGGATTTTTAATTTTCCACTGTCCTTTTGGGGCATGGATTTTTATGCCTCCTTTTAATAAATTTAATATGTAATATTATTTACCCTTGGCACCCATTATATACGAGCGCCGCGATCCTAATTTTTTCTGTATCTATATATATATATATATAAAAATTTATATAATATTATTTTATATATATATATATATACATATCACACACACATACACACACATATATATATACATACACACACGTGTATATATACACATATATATATTTTTATATATATATATATATATATATATTTTTTTTTTTTTTTACAAAACTGATACATTATGTTGCAAGTTGACAACTATTTATTATTATCGAGGTTATTCCACTTAGGGGCCAGTCTTAGGTTATTTGCTCACGTTTGAGTTATCTGTCCGGTGTATACCACAACATAGCCAACACAGTCCCATAGAGGTTAATAGAGCTAATGTAGTCCTACATTGACTACATTTGCTCTATTTACTAGTGGCATATACTTTCCCTGTGGGACACAAAAGCGTAGTCCTACTCAAGACACGTTGTTATCTTGGTATGTAAATAGACAGCTGCTCTGCAGACCTGATGGGATGGCACAGAGCTTCTCTTTGGCTTAAAGGGTTAAAGTTTTTCTACATAAGAGAGAAAAAGCAGTGTCTTAGAAATCAGCTCAGCCCTGTTTTTCACCAGCCCAGCCATGGGGCCAGAGGGATGGTCTGTAATCTAAGCAAGCTTTGTAAAAAGCAGGAGATAAGAATTGCTGTAACCCTGCAATAAAGTAAAATCAGAACAATTTTTAGGCATATTTATTATGGAAATTTACCCTAAAATACTGTCATCAGTGCTTTACACCACATTTATTGTGTGTTTCAGACTGTTTTGCACCTTGTCCAACCAAAAGGGTGTGGCCTCAGCAAAATTTGTAGAACTTCTTGAAAAGTGTGCCAAAACGTGCTCCAAAATTTGGTGTAATTAGTGTCATAAAGTAACCAACTAACAAAGTACAAACGTAGACTAGACCATTTAAACATGCGTCAGATTTATCAACACTATGATAGCTATGGCGCATTTTAAGGCTGTAATCTAACTATACACTGTTTAAGTATTAGACAGTATTGATAATTGTGCCTGCATGTTTAAAGCTTATCAATGAGATGGGAATACCCTTTAACGTCATGGGCAGGTGGGGGTTATTGTGAAATGCTGTACATTTACAGCATAGCTCAGGAGTTGAGCCCAGGCCATTAGCGGTGGGTGTCAGTTGTAGTATATAGCTGACATCCTGCTACGATTGCCTTAGCGACTGTGGCATATAATGGGTTTTTACTATGCAAAGGTGGTAAGGCTTTAAAACACAAAACGCATTTGGTCTTGCTCTAATTGTACTGACTCTGAAAATAAAGGTAGCACATTATTTATGCGGCACAGAAAAAGGTGCAAAATATAAAATGTAATTAATGCAATGACTGAATTGCTGCTTTTTTTCCAATCCCTTTCCCTAGAAGAGTTAATAAAAGTTGATCATTCACTTACACATACCCCTCATACAGCTGCATAGATGGAAAAAAAAAGTTATGTCTTTTAGATTGCAACAATGACAAAACAACAAAATTACTCTGTCCTTAAGGGGGTAATTACATAATTACTACTCTCTTAAACATGCTAGGGCTCCAGCGTCAGCATCTACACTGACACGCATATAATCAGTTGCTGTCCCACAGTAGATTTTTATTCTATGCCTGCCATTGTTTGTTGCTGCTGCAGCCCTGCCTATGTTCCAAGCTGACATAGGCTTATAGCACCATTGTTGCATCCTCACTGCTTACCTGAAGGGAAAAACGGAATTGAGCAGGCTCACCTAATCCTCTCTGTATCATGCAAAAAAAGATGCTGATGGTGACGGGAATAACTGCTTGTCAGCACGGACCTGACTGCAGTATAAAATTAACCCTTGGTAGCAACAGGGCATGCATGTCTTCTATCGAACACAGAGCTAGGAGGACTCAGTATGAGAGGGTAATTGAAATAGCAGGGGGCACACTAAAAAGCTTTGATTTTTAATATCTCTGCAGATGAATTTATTTTAAATACTGTTAAAATGTTACCTAAATGTACTTTGTATTGAATTTTATATAAAATGGTTCAGCTAACCATTTTAATAGTTGCTCTCTGTTACCACATACCTCTACGGTAGTAAGGAGGTTAGGTAAGCCAGGAAATGGGAAGATAGATAGATGGCTAGCCACAACGCCAGAGTGTTGGCTAGGGCAGTAGATGGACACCGGAGGGTCGGCTAGGGCGGTAGATGGACGGCGGAGGCTCTGCTAGGGCGGTAGATGGACGGCGGAGGCTCGGCTAGGGCGGTAGATGGACGGCGGAGGCTCTGCTAGGGCGGTAGATGGACGGCGGAGGCTCGGCTAGGGCGGTAGATGGACGGCGGAGGCTCGGCTAGGGCGGTAGATGGACGGCGGAGGCTCGGCTAGGGCGGTAGATGGACACCGGAGGGTCGGCTAGGGCGGTAGATGGACGGCGGAGGCTCGGCTAGGGCGGTAGATGGACGGCGGAGGCTCGGCTAGGGCGGTAGATGGACGGCGGAGGCTCGGCTAGGGCGGTAGATGGACGGCGGAGGCTCTGCTAGGGCGGTAGATGGACGGCGGAGGCTCGGCTAGGGCGGTAGATGGACGGCGGAGGCTCGGCTTTGGGCGGTAGATGGACGGCGGAGGCTCGGCTAGGGCGGTAGATGGACGGCGGAGGCTCGGCTAGGGCGGTAGATGGACGGCGGAGGCTCGGCTAGGGCGGTAGATGGACGGCGGAGGCTCGGCTAGGGCGGTAGATGGACGGCGGAGGCTCGGCTAGGGCGGTAGATGGACGGCGGAGGCTCGGCTAGGGCGGTAGATGGACGGCGGAGGCTCGGCTAGGGCGGTAGATGGACGGCGGAGGCTCGGCCAGGGCGGTAGATGGACGGCGGAGGCTCGGCCAGGGCGGTCGATGGACGCCGGAGGCTCGGCTAGGGCGGTAGATTGGACGGCGGAGGCTCGGCCAGGGCGGTAGATGGCGGAGGCTCGGCCAGGCGGCTCGGCGGAGGCTCGGCCAGGGCGGTAGATGGATGTCGGAGGCTCGGCCAGGGCGGTCGATGGACGGCGGAGGGTCGGCCAGGGCGGTCGATGGACGGCGGAGGCTCGGCCAGGGCGGTAGATGGACGGCGGAGGCTCGGCCAGGGCGGTAGATGGACGCCGGAGGCTCGGCCAGGGCGGTCGATGGACGCCGGAGGCTCGGCCAGGGCGGTCGATGGACGCCGGAGGCTCGGCCAGGGCGGCAGATGGACGCCGGAGGCTCGGCCAGGGCGGCAGATGGACGCCGGAGGCTCGGCCAGGGCGGCAGATGGACGCCGGAGGCTCGGCCAGGAAAATAAATAGTGAGATAGATAGTTGGATAGGATGATTAGAGGGAAGATACACTAGTAAGGATAAAAAGAAGATGGAGAGTATAGGAGAGAGAGGAGAGATATTCTAACATGAGAGCCTGTAAGCGTCAGATGGCTGATGGATAGTATCTGTTGGAGGCATCTGCCATATTTTTATTCTTTTTAGCATGGGTGCCTATGCCATCTCGCCCCACTCATCTCTGTATATGTCAGCTTCAGAGAAAAGTTAAGGAAGGGCACATTTGTAGATTGGCACATGTTTTCCATTGCAATGTACTGTATCATTTTTCCTATTTATCTGTACAATATCTGTCTGTGTCTTTTTTGTGTTGATCGTTTTCTTTAAGCATTTAATTGCGTTATTAAATGCATCATGGCTCCATCCCCGAAAATAAGACCTAGTGCATATTTTTGATGCAATTCAGAGCTTGGCTGCTTATGTTGATGTTTGTGATGAAATCACTACAGTATATTAATACATATTGATTTTTTGTTCAACAATAAATGTGAATTCTTGTTCATGGAAAAATAAGGCATCCCCTAAAAATAAGTCTTAGTTCATCTTTAGGAGCAAAAATGAATACAAGACACTGTCTTATTTTCAGCGAAACAGGGTAGTTCAACCTTCAGTTTAGCAATTTAGCACAGGTTTATGCATGTGTGAACTGGGACCTTCCTTTGTCCCGTTTCTAGATCTTCATGAAACAAATCGCACGTTACAATAGCCCAATACTTATTTTCTTATTCTCATGTATTGTTCTTAATCCAACAACCCAATTTCTGTGAAAGCATTAGTAGAATGATAAAATCCTGTGCTATATGGATAACAATCCAAGGGAAAAGGCATTGTGCCCTGCATAATAAAACTGGCTTATGTAGTTGCACAAATGGATGTAGTCACCTTTATATGGGGCTGATACCAGAAACTCATTTTGGTTTGGAATCAACCTATGGCTCATGATTGAAATTCTTGCTCGGAATCAACATTAAATTTGAAAATGTTTTTTTAAGCCACCGTGAAAATGATATAAAGCTCCTATTTTGCAGAGTAACATTAAGGGCTCTATTCGCAGGAAATATTATGTACCTTTCTCTTACCCACAAACTAGCAGAACAGATTTCTAAACTATAGTGATATTCACTAGAAACTTGGCTGGGAGCAGACAACCGTGTTTTTACAAAGGAAAACAGGATGAAACTATAATCATGATGTATCGTCTTGTTCATACGATTTAAACAGATCGGTCTTTTGTCTCCGTCTGCTGAAATGTTACATTTTTATTGCCTAATTTAATGCCTCATTCTCAGAATACCAACATTCCTAGGTGTGATTCTTTATGCTGTGTATTATATGGTTACTTGTTTGTCAAATTTTTAGGACAATATGTTTTCTAGAGGATTTGTCATATTCCTAGGGGTTATCTGCAGCTGTTCCTATATGTGCAGGTGTCGATCAGGTTTTGTGATGCAGTTTTAAAAGCCAAAACCTGGAGTAATTTAATTAAAAAAATAGACTCCATGTTTGGTGAACTCATTAGTTGAAAGAGGTGATTCTGGCAGCACTTCCAAAATAATTGTGCAATCCTTTTATTCACCTATGCAACGTTTGAGTCCTCATTCGAACTTTTCTCAAGCCGTGTATAACAGAGCTTTCATACATACCTGTCTATTTAGTAATTAAAAAAAAAAACAATGCTGTTGTCACAGGTATCTGTACCATGCTGACTGCATCCCACAGCTTCTAGAGGGTGTGGAGGTGGATTCATACACTCATTCATAGCGAGCACGGTGACTGAGGTGGTCTTCCAGCAATGGTTGCAGGGGGTTTTTGTTCTCTAGTGTTTCTCACCTGACATGCCAATATCCATCTGTGCTATAAAGCAGAAAACATGACATATTGGAAAAGGCAACACTTTGCCAATCAAGGGAGGTCCAATGCCGATACTGCTGCAAGAACTGAAGCTTTTTCTGCTGATGCAACTTCATGAACAGAGGTGCACCGACCTTCCTTCATAGAAGATACATATGAAGATTCATCCTGCTTAGAAGATGCATACGAAGTAGGACTCGCTGAACTGTTGTTTTAGACACACGTCTGGCAGCCTCTGGTTCATTTTGTGTCAGTCCGTACTCGTGCACCTTCGTTGCAATGTTCACCTCTCACATTAATGATTTGTTGTTTTTACTTCTATTTGAGTGTTTTGTGCTCCTTGTAGTTTAAAAAAAAAAAAAAAAAAAAATCGAAGGAAATAATTGTTTGATCCCTTGCTGATTGTGTAAGTTTGACCAATGACAAAGACATGAACAGTCTATAATTTTAAGGGTAGGTTAATTTTAACATTGAGAGAGAGAATATCAAAAATACAATCCAGAAAATCTCTTTTTATAAATATATGATCCCTCTGGCAAACAAGACTTAAAGGGGTTGTCTCACTGCATTGATTCATCTGACCTCAGTCCTTTTTTCTTGGTTTCACTTTGAATTCAGGGGTGTGTTTACTGGCTTCTACTAGGCTGCAGGAGAAGCCAGGTCTGCAGCTATAGCAACCACTGCTGGCAGCTTATCCGAGAGAGTAAACAGGTCTATAGCTATAGCGACCTGAGGAGCTGATGCAGTCCATACAAGAGGGGATATCTAGGAATAGGTAGGACATTGTTAATGAACATATATTGCAAAGTGACTTGTTTTTGCAAGATCTTTAACATAAAAAGCAATCACTGCAGTGAGACAACCCCTTGGCAAAACCCTTGTTGGTAAGCACAGCAGTCAAATGTTTTTTGTAGTTGATGGTGAGTTTTACGGATTTTGTCGGGAGGAATTTTGGTCCACCCTTTGCAGATCATCTCTAAATCATTAAGATTTTGAGGCTTTCGCTTGGCAACTTGGAACACAAACCATTCTAATATAATTTAGCATCAGACTTGGTACGATAGGCCACTGCAATAAAACATAAAAAAGTAGTATAACGCGCAGTAACAGGTTCTTTATTTTGTTTTTGTATTGTGGGCTACATCAAAAGCATATATTCACACATATCTCCAACATGTAGATTGAATGGATCTTTGGTGGTCAAAGACAGAGAGAGGGTTAATGTCAAAAATCTCTGGTGATCTACTACAAAGAGGAGAAAAGTCTGAATATCTTTTAGTGGTCTAAGGCACGGTATGGGTTTTCTGGTAGTTTTTGACAGTGTTGGGGTTGTGTGTAGTGTTTGCTGGTGTACACTGGAATGCTTACTATTATAGGCTCCAGTGTTTTCCTGCTTGGAATAGGAGGCTGAACATTGGTTGTTCAGCTTCCTGTTCCTTCATCCACTAATTTGTCCACATGATGCATGATTTTTCCTTCATGGATCTTAGCACAGATTTGCATTAATGCTGTGGCTCGGGTGAATGCAGATCGTGATGTGGGTTTACAACAGATATGTCCATCTGCCACAGAATAAGCATGCTGCAAAATAAAAAAAATAAAAAAAATTATGATGAAGATGTCTGCAGCTTATGGGTAAGATATGCAAATTTCAGTTACCTGCCTTGTACTGTAAATCTGCAGATAAAATCATCAACAAACCCTTAGTGCGGAGATTTTTGGGCTGGATTATCACATTTTGACAGTCACATGTGGATAAAACTTTACCCACAATGGGCAGGTCAATGGTCACATGAGTTTGCCGATAAAACTGCAATAATGCTTGCAAAGTTGTATGCTCATTGGCCATAGTATGTAGGTGGAGTTTTGTTCCCATGCAGCTCCTGGAGGGTGTGAACCGATCCATGTGGTTACACAATTGCAGAAAAAGCTGTCAGATGTATATAAACTATGGCATTTTGATGTTGACTATCTTATGTTCATGACAAGTGTTTTTCTTTTTGTAAACTCTTCGGGTGATTACCCTGAATTTAGTCATGGTATTCACTCTCCAGGAACCTATAAAGAGGTGACCCTTGATATATTGATTTGGTTTCTTTACCATATTGGGATTTGTTCGGTTTTAGGGCTTTAGGGTTCTTGTTCGTTGATCATTCTAGTCTGGATCCTGCACATTTTCTCCTAATCCTGAAAATGTGTCATCATAATTGCTGCGCAGAACTATTTTATTTCCGTATGGTCTTTTTCTTGGACAGCTCTGCCTTCCGGTGCTGTTATTGTTCAGTATAGAGTAGACAGAAGAAACGTTCTTCTTGTTTCAATTATTCATGTAATTAAAATTGAATTAGTTAATTAGTATCTAGAAGCTGTATAGGGAGAAATATTCAACATTCTAAGTTCCTTATGGAAATAGAGAAGACCAGAGGATGATGGAATCTGTCCTCATTTCTGTCATCTGGTGATGGTTACTGCTGGCGCCCTTTATTATTATATGAAGTTAGTATGATGCTTGCCCAACAGATGGACACCAGCCATGCTTCCAAGCATCTCTCCATCACATAACAGGATGTTTTGTCTCATTAAGTGTTTTAACACCAAGAAGAGTGAAAGTATCTCCCGAAGCTATTCACTTCTGTCAAGCACACAATGTTTAACATGAAGCTGGAACACAATATTACAGAGCTACGGATTTGGAAGTTGGGTGGAAATTGTCTTTTTCAGCATTTTCAATGTAGCCAATGTATGAAAATGTAACATAACATTAAAGGGGTGTTCCGATAGTAAAAAATGCTGGTTAGTCTGTCTGGGTATAATGGGAAATAGAACATTTCAGCCTGTGATTGGCTGCACCTGTCCCATGCACGATGAACGTTCACAGCTACAGCCAGAACCACCGTGACCGCGATGGACCAACAGCATCTAGGAGGTAAGTATAATTCCTCTCTTCTATTTTTCAAACTATTGGGCGTTTTCTACTGTAGGAACATCCTTTTAAATAAATATCGTTCAGTCCATATGTAATGGCTGGCAGAGTAAGTCATAGTGTATGGTGCCTCCAAGGGAAACAAAATTACACTTACTACCCTACCCTTTGGTAGACAAATTTTTTAATTACGTTTTACATTACAACATTCAAGTAGTGATATTAGAAAGATTTTGCAAACTTATGTGATTGGCTAAAAGCTTTAAAAGGATTGTCTGGCAAACAAACAGAAAAAAAAATATTTTTTCATTAGCTTCTTATTTGAGGAGTCTATTTTTTTGTTATCTCCATGTGATGTTTTTTGGAGTAATTTGTGATTGTCCTGTGCCTTATTGTAGCCACCCATCTCTGCACCTGAGCAGCAACATTTCTGTAAAGTTGTTTTCTTCTGCCATGTAATACACATGCCTCAGGTTTTTTTGTTGTGCTTATTCTCCTCAAACTTTCTCTGTAAGTGTATGCTTCCTATCCCGCCCCCTGTTGAAATCCTTGGAAAGCAGGACTAAAGGGTATGGCTTCTAAGACTGCCTGAAAAAAGCCCAACCTATTTGGTCACCATAACACCTAGGCATGACAGAAATCTGTTTCCTGTGTGTCAAGACTAAGGGTACGCCCACATGGCAAGGGTTTTCAGTCGGTTTTTGGATTTGAAAACCAACGGACAGCCATTCCTGTAGACGTCAATAGAAAATCCGCCCAGTAGACGATAAAATACCAGCTGGATTGTTAAACAGAATCCAACCAACATTTTACACTTGCCGTGTCCCCGTACACTAGCATAACTAACAAGCCTTCTGTCAGCAAGCAGCTGACATAGATACATTACAAAAATTGTTTAAATTTAGTAGAGATATTATTTAGAAAATACATGCCGCCACTCCCATGTTCGCACAATGCAGTGGGAATGAGAAATCCAAAGCTGGCCTTAGGAAGCCCATCGGATAGGGGTACCTGGTACCAGGGCGTAGCTTAGGCCCATCCGGTTCTGATGGTGCCACTGGCTCAGTTCTGTCCCAGTGCCCTGTGTTTCAGTCAAAAATGGCATGGCCAGAGAGGGAGGAGTTTGTAGACCATCCCAGTGGTGTATAGGGGGGCTGCCACCTGGGTTGTCACATCACAGATATAAGCAAGAGCCCAGGTGTGCCCGTTGTTGGATTCAGGAGTGGGTACCTGACATCAGCATACCAGAAGCATCCACGCAGCAGCAGGGCCACATCAGTCCCGATGTGGTCACAGCACCGAGCCAACCTCAGGTAACTAAGACACATCCCATTGCTTTTGTTTGTAACCATACTTGTATTTGCACCTCTGACTCTTATCTGTATAATATTATCATTCTGTACATATTATCAGTCTAGTGTGCCCGCAAAGGCGAATTAAATCTATAAACTTTAATCTGAGCTAGTCTGTCTTGATTATCGGCCTCACACGCCTATTACTTGGTCTATAATAATATATAGCTAACCCAAGGCTGGTTCCTGGCCTTGTTATAAGTCGGTAACGGAACGGTCTTATAACCAAAGAAGAACTGGTGGCAGTTTATTTGACTGGCCGAGATTTTCTTTAACTAGCGTGGGTAAACAAATCTCTCCCAGCCGTTCAGGGGTGTGGGCGAAGTAGGGTGTCCTCTGGCCCTCCCTGGGTCTTCCTGTGCCCATGTGGACAGGGGTTAACGGAAACCGTATCTGGCTGACCTCATGCACTCCTAGGGGGAGCGCGACGTCCCGATACACCCCAAGTCAGACTGTTGACACTCGAGGGGCCGGCGTGGGCTTTTCCTGACATCGACCTTTCCTTGTTCCCGTTTAATCCTTTTCAGTCCTGATATTAGGAGTCAGTACAGTATAGTACAGTTACCACATGCGCGCTAACAGAGGGAATGACATGTAGGTGAGAAAAAGTCTTTTGCTTTTAAACTATTGTGCAAAGCAGATGTCAGAAATGAGGGGCTTATTTTGTTTTTTTTAGTAGTTTATCTCAGGCTGTTTTATGTGTATTTTATGTGTTGTTGTTATTCCTTCTCTAAATTACAATTTATGCACACCATTGTTGTTGCTTTGAAAGGGTCAGGAAAAAAAAAAAGTCGTGACCTTAGAATACAAGTCAGTCACTTACAGACCCATATCCTCCTCCATAACACTACAGTTTCATTCTGTCCTTGCTACGATGTTTTTACAAAAATACATTTTGTCTTTTTGCAAATAATTCTTTTTAAGGATGTAAATCCCACCCTTGTTTTGACTGCAAAGACATATATATATATATATATATATATATATATATATATATATATATATATATATATATATATATATAGCAAGCTGGTGCTTATATTAAAATAATAATCCTTTCTTTTTTTTGTATTTTATTGAAAATGTTCAATGTCACAAGAGGAGAACTTAAACAGAATAACGTCTGACATGAAAATGAATCACAAGTACAATATGTAGGTCAGAATAGATATCACCATGAATTGGGATCTTCAAAATAGAAAAATTTAACGGTAGCAAAAGAGAAATAGAACAGCCAAAAATCACTTTTTTTTATTAATCAAGAGAATGAAATAATACACATAAGACGAAGACAAGACACAATAAAAGGATATGAAAACAGAAGGGCTGGTGAATGAAGGGGGGTGATACGGCTGTAGTAACCTATTGAGGATACATAATCCAATATGTATCCCAAATGGACCATGCTTTATTGAAGATATAAAATCTATTATAAATAGAGGCCGTCATGTATACCATCTGACGAACCTCTCTGACACCTAACTGCAGTAAGACTTTAGAGCAGGAGATTACATTTAGTGTAGCTTTATGAAGACGCTTTACCAGTACTCTAAGTAAGTACACAAGAGGATCCAAAGCAATTCTGACTTCAAAAATCTTAGCTTGGAGGTCTCCCACCTGAGAATAAAAGGTCTGAAGAATCAGGCAGTCCCAAAAAAAGAGGAGGCAATGTTTCCACCGAAAGACCACAACACAGCAGGTCTGTGGAAGCTTGCGTTGTGGTCAAGGCTATAGTACCAGAAGAGTAAGATTTTGTATAATATCTCTTTGTATGTAGTACAGATGGATGATTTTCGCTCCAGGTGGCCCGTACGGAAGAATATGGATCTGCTCTACCAAAATACAATTAATAATAATAATCTTTATTTGTATAGCGCCATCATGGTTCGGAGCACTTTACAACATAGAGGATATAAGTATAGACAAAAGACAAACATTACAAAGTAAATGCTACTAACAGATCAAATACAAGATATTAGGGCTTCATGCAATCAGACACTTTACTCCCTGGTCTCCAGGATCACAGACGAACATTTGTTCACCCAAAACCTTAAAAACAAGTGAGACGACATTGTTCATTGGTGTCACTATAACCGTTTATTGTAAATGCTTGCAGTAATTTTAGTCATTGTTGTTTTAGGAACAGCCAATAGTCAAGTCAATTTGGCTATGTGAGTCGGTTGGCTGCCCAGTGGGCGTATTTTCGTTCATGTCCAAGTCTTCAGTAAAATTGCACCTTATCGTGAAATGATTACATTTATATAATTTATTTACAGCAAACGTATATAAATAGGTATGGTAACTCTCCATGGTGAAACCATCAAGTGAGATACTGCGAATGGCAATGTTGTAAGTTCAGATATACCTGCAGCATTTCTGTCCAGTTTGACTTTCTTCCGGTAACATCTAAAGTAAGAAAGTCTGGTGGCATATGTGCAAGTGACTGCAACACATAACATGCAACGCATGGGAGAGCTAAGGTGTCTGGGGCTAATGTAAATATGCTGTGATTTCTGCTCCAATGTCGTGATCTGAATAATGCTTCATAATAACCTAAGTACGGGTTGTATGTAAGTTGGATGTTTGTAACTCGGAGTCTGCCTGTACTTCCAAAAAATCTTTATGTATATGTTCGTTATACAGATTTGTTTGTTAATATCATATTTTGATAGGTTGGAACAGGGGTCTTCAAACTGCGGCCCTCCAGCTGTTGGGAAACTACAACTCCCATTATGCCCACTGTGTTAGATTATATAAATGCATGATGGGAGTTGTAGTTTCCCAACAGCTGGAGCGCCGCAGTTTGAAGACCTCTGGGTTGGAACTTTGACATCTTTCCAGTATCATCAGAGGTCTTGATAGAAAATGATTGCAAATGGTTTAGTTTCTTTTCCAGTCTTTCTCTTATGTCCGTACCACACTAAATTAGGTGGCTCACTCTCAGAAGGTTTGAAACCATGGGTACCAAAGGTGATCTTACTCCAGTGTATTGGAGAGTAACCTAAAATTCCTTACTGAACTTTACATTCTAGACAAAATGACTGCACATCCATGTGCTATACATTGATTTATTGCTGCTAAGCAACATTTTAAAAAAATGTGTTTCTTGGTACACGTGTTGGTCAAACTATATCTACCCACTTACCGCTTCGTAGAGACCTTTTTTGAGTGGGTCTCTACACAAATCAGCTTAGCACTGAATAGCAACCCAGTTACCACAACAGCACCAAGCACACCTTCTGCCAGATTAAGCCAACTGGCTTTTGACCCTTCCACCCCATAGACAAAGAATTACAGCAGCAATGGCCATTACATTGCACCAAGACCAAAAGAAAAGAGAACAGAAGCTCACCTTTACTGGTGCCTTATTGTACTTTTACTTTTGGCATTGTAGTCTTATAAGACGTTGTGCTGATTTCAGAACCAGTGCCTGCTCCTCTTAATATAATTACATAATTAATGCATTCATCTTCATTGTTTGCCTAGTGTTCATTAGTGTAAATTGATAGTGGTGCAGTTCTCAACCAATTATTTTTCTTGGTTTTAAAAAAAGCACCTATAAAAATGTGAAATTGTGCACATACATGCTGCCATGACTGCAACGCAATGCAAACACACAAAACTGAACCAGCAGCATTCCGCAGATGCCATGAGACAGATAAACACTGAATATATGAATTATTCTGTAGTGCATTAATGTTGCATCTAGTAAATATGAAGAATTGAGGCTCTTAGGGCGATATGTATGATCGGGATTTGCGCCCGATTTCTGGCGCATCCTGCGCCTCACCGGCCCGAATCCGCTGTCGGACGCAGGGATGCGATGTTAGGCGCAGCCTTCGCCACTTTCGGATGCGCCTAACATGAAGGGGCGTGTAATGGGCGCGGTGTGGGCGTTCTGGGGCGGGAGGCGGTGCGCTCGATAACTCCGAGGCATGTATGATCGTGGGTCGGAAAAGTGAGGCGCATTGCAGCGCTGGCCAGCTCCGACAGGCAGACCTGGTTGATTCTGGTCTAAATGATCTGGCTGAGGCGAAGTGAAGCGAGAACGTAACATGAGAGGAAAGCTATAGAATATCGCAACAATAATCTTGGCTCTCAGCGCCGGGCGACATGGAGTATGATTAAAAAAAAATCGCTTTTATTGGGTGTAAAACATTATCAGAAAAAGAGCTCAAACCTTAAAAAAGAAAATGAAATAAAAAAATCACTTTCCAAAAATCTAGAACGGCGCTACATCAGGAATTAGGACAGTGACCCATTAAAACCTATGGAGAAGTATTTACCAATCAAATTCAAAGGCGGGACAGTTCAAAATACCGTAAAAATGCAGAAAAGAGCTGATTGGTTGAGCTAGCGGGGGCTTGGCAATTCTGGCCAATCAGAATAGGAGCGACATGGACCCATTGTATTAACCTATGGAGAAATCATCGACCAATCAATTCCAGGCGGGACATATCAAAATACAGATAAAAAGCAAAGAGCTGATTGGTTGAGCTAGCGGGGCTTGGCTATCCTGGCCAATCAGAGTGCGACCTACTTGTCCCATTGTAGTCTATGGCCAGATCGGGGCAATGAAATCTCGGCTCTCAGCGCCGTGCGGCATGGACTATGATTAAAAAAAAAAATCATTTTTATTAGGTGTCAAATATTATATGAAAAAAATCTGAAACCTTCTATAAACATAAATCAGTCAAATCCCTAACAATGCGTTTGTCGACGTCACCGGCACTACATCAGAATTGCGATAGTGAGAATTGCCGGGAAATAAAGTACTTCAAATTCTTTAAGCTCTTCTCATTGGTCGGTAAAAACCAGCCAATCAGAATAGGAGCGACAAGGAACCATTATAGCCTATGGAGAATTATTGACCAATCAAATTCAAAGGCGGGACAGTTCAAAATACAGTAAAAAGGCAGAAAGGAGCTGATTGGTTGAGCCCAGGCTGCAGATAAGAATCCACCAATCATATGTAATGCATCTATTTTGAATGGAGAAAGAAGGGCGTGATAGAAGAGCGCCCTTAAAGTTATTACTGTCTATGGGAAATATTCTAGTAATGTGATTGGTTGGGGGGAAGAGGGGCTCGTCCAGCTTAGCCAATCAACGGCTGAGCTGATAGAGTTCTATGGGGAAAAGAAATGCAGAGCGAGCTCTGTTTGTGATTGGCTAATTTAAAAGAGGCGCGGTTATTTGGACCAATGGGAGAGCGAGCGACGCTCTTATGGGTTTTCTAATACAATCTATAATAAAACTGTACATGGCCGAAATCAAATGGTAATACTCCCGAAGTTGTACCGATGTGTATATAAAATGATCAAAAATATGGGGGTAACGAAAAAAAAATATTAATTCAATAAACTCATTTTTATTTCTTTATTTTCTTTAGCCAATGATCAATAATATGGGGCTGCACTGCGCCTCACACACTGGCGAGGTGCGGCGGACTTTTCACCGCATGTATGAGCGCACTGTGTCGGGCGGCGAATCTTAGACGCAGTCCCGCACTGCGCCTAAGTCCCGCACTGCGCCTCACACACTGACGAGGTGCGGCGGACTTTACACCGCATGTATGAGCGCACCTCGGTGCCAACATACATGAGGCGCAAATTTCGACGGAAAACTGGCGAAAATGTGCGCTCCGACGTGGCGAGATTCATACATGTCGCCCTTAGTGCTCATTTTGATCAAACTGTAAGGGCCCATTCACCAGTGGCATGGTGACGTCGGTTCTGAGAAGGCCCTACTCTGTCTATTCTCAACTCTCTCAGTGCCTTCTCAGAACTTCCTACTTTTCGGGAGAAAAAGGTTCCCAAGTATATTTTGATTAAACACAGCCTGAACAGATGAATGGAGAGCACAACCAAGATGGAGGCAGCCGCATCCCATGTGACATATGGGGCAAGATAGGATATAATGTATTTACATACTGACCTTCACTTCATGTGAATGTTTGCACAGTTAGATTACGTTCACACAGCTTATTTGGATGCTATTTCCGCTCCCAATACAGCATCAAAAATGCCTCCAAAATGTCCCTAGTTCATTTTCATTGATTCCTATGTAAAACAGCGATGCAGTTCACACATGATAAGGTTTTTAGGCGCTTCTTTGCAAGCTGTGTTGGGTGCTGCAAAAGAAGTGTCATGTCAATTCTTGAAGCATTTTCAGCGCTGAAAAATCCCAAAGGAATTAATGGAGAGCTTCAAAACCTCGTCCAAAACCTCAGCGTGTTTTTATACACGTTTCTCAGCACATTTTTGCCTTGGCTATTAACTTCTATGGGTGAAAACAGTGTTGAAAACCTTGTCCAAAACCTGGTCCAAACCTCATCAAGCATGTTTCAGGCGAGGTTTTGATGCTGTTTTGGGCGCTGAAAAATCCGCATCCAAACAGTGTCCAAATAAGCCGTGTGAAAATATGGGTATGTTCGCAAAGCATGTTACATCCGTCTTTGGATCCGTTTTTCATTTCATGAAAAATGCATTGAAAACTGCATCCAATAAACATATCCAAAAACCCATCTGCAAATGGGTTTTTGGATCCGTTTTTCGGATCCGTTTTTCAATGCGTTTTCTTTCAAATCACAGACATTACAATTTTAATCCAATGCGTTTTTCGGATGCGAATAGGGCATCCAAAACGTACCCAACACGTACCCAAAAGTGTGTCGCGTTTTTGGTTCCGTTTTTCAGGCTCCAAAAACGCCCTCCATTGATCCCTATGGGGATTTCACTTGCGTAAAATGCAAATAAAATTGACATGACAATTCTTTAAACGGATCTGAAAAACGCATCAAAAAGACGCAAGTAAACACATCTGAACGCCGATGCATGTTTTACATTGAAACTAATGTAAAACACGCTGCACATTGTTAGATGCGTTTTTTGCGTCTGAAAAGCGGATTCAAAAACGTATCTGAAAAACACAGTGTGAACATACCCTAAGAGTGTGCAGCAGTTTGTCATTTCAGACATAAGCGGGCCACCGCTGCAGCATCATCACACAATGGGTCTTATGTATGAAAAGTGTTTAGCAGTAAGGGCCAATGTCTTTTTTTTTTTTTTTTTTTGTATTTTCTGTGGAGATCTGTTTTAATGTACAAGACCTTAACAAATTCCAAATTTTTTTTGTAAAATAATAATTTGAATACATATACATTAAATTAGAAACCTTTGGAGATGGCCACATCCCAAATATTTAAAGGCATAATAGAAGCATATTTCATTTCACTTAAATATGTCGGCATCTCTACTTATTGTACTAAAACACAGAGCATTTGCAAGTAATACTTGCAAGTGTAGCACAAAAAGCACGATCATGATGTAGTCCCATTCCCTAGTCAGGATGGTAACACCACATTCATTTATGCTTTATCATTAGCAATTGATATTTTTCATATGTAGCGCTTGACATAACAGGAATTAAAATAGGAGGTGATTCTATTTCAAGAATTTGTAATAATTCCTTCTCTTTAACACATAAATGTGTCCAATATTGGCCAGAGAACACGTTGCTACCAAAACTGTAACAAGATCCTTGAAACATAGACAACGTTTCCATGGAAAAATGAAGTAACGCTCACTACAGCTGTGATGCATTAATGAATAGGATTTTTTTTTTTTTTTTTTTAAAGATCATTTTTGTTTGGTGTGGCTCAGTGGGTCCCAACCAGATGGTTTCCATGAACAAGATGTGACCCCCAGCTCGAGGACTTCTTGCTAGCAGATTACTTCACTTTCTTTTGCTTTGCTCTGTCAGATCTTTACGTTAATTCAAAATTTACTGTTAGATTTATATTTCGTCCCATAAATCACTCCAGATTCTGTCTCTAAAAACATTTTTTTTTTTCATGTGCGTTCTATGGTCATTTAGAAAAAGGCTCAAAATAGTTTGTGTGTATAAATAGTATTTATGTTCCTCTCGGCTGATGTCCCTCGTAGCATGCCACATGTTATAACAGAAGAGCTGTGATCAGATGAAATGAAAGTAAAAAGCTGATTTTGGATGTATTGTCACAAGGGGACACATACAGTTGGGGACTGTGGGTGGTCTCCTCTAAGCTTGTTGGACATAGCTTAAGGTAAACAGCTCCTCCATTTAATGACTGTAATTTAATCACAATGAAGGTGTTAGTGACAAATATGTTTAGCTATCCTAGTAATTGGTACCATGTTTTACAATCGCTGCCGTAAACACAGAGATCTAACAAGATGAAATATAGAGTATGTAGAGTAAAAAGAAAAAAAATGATATAGATGGTTAAGTGTCCATTGTCACATGTTCAGGATTGTCTTGTAGTATGTTCATGTACATGTGTAGGACTGAACTTCTCCTGAGAAAACACAAGCTATTTCTTGAGGGAAAACGGTGTAAGCAACTACCCAAGGCCTGGAACCACTAATCGGACAATATAGTCTACCGGTCACCCTTTCACATTCGATTGTCAGTAAATAATGCAGAAAAAAAAAAACATGTAACAGAAAAAACCTTAACAGAAGATATTAGCAATCGATGACGATGCAAAGGATTTCATTTTTCTTTTCAGTGGTTCTGCCATTATGGTTCTCCACTTCAGATTTCCCTTGTATGTTAGAAAGGTTCCTGAACATTAAGCCAATCACAAAGTGTCCTACTACTCTGAACCTCTGTAATCTGTTGGGGAACCGACAATAGCAGCAGGGTTTCCTTTACTCTGCGTCACCAAAGGTGACACTAAAAATTGCATAGTTCATATCAATAGGCTGTCTTTGAAATGCAGGAAAGAACGGGTCTTCCAATGCATTAGGACATTCTTTGTAACCTCTCTGGCCACAAATGAAGTTCCTGAACAAAGGATCGCTCTCTATCAATTTAAAAATTCTTTAACAAAGTAGTAGAACATAGAAAAAAATTAAATACATTGCTTTGTGTCAGGTAGAAGAGGAACGATGGAAGGAAGAATGATTTCAGGAGTCAACAACACAATCTTTGATTCAGGATTTGTAGATTGTAGCCTTGGAAATGTAAAGCCCCACATAGGGACTGTAGACTCCTGTAGAGTGTATGCCTTTAAATCTGTCTATCGTTTTCTCCAGTCCCACAAGTCTGCCGCCTTAGGATCACCTTTGATTCCACAAGGTCCTTTAAATTGCATATCCAAGCCCCTACTACCAATTACTTTCTAAACATTTCTCAAATCCTTTCTTTTCTGAACTGTGTCCCTGCAAAAATGAAAGTTAACACTATCTCCTCCTTAGACTACTGTAACATTCTTCTCTATGGTCTCCCTCCTTAACCCTTTATATCACATAGATCCGCTTCTCTCCCTCTATCATATGACCCTATATATCAAAGAGCTCAGCTCCTCCCCTCTATCATATAACCCTATATATCACAGAGCTCAGCTCCTCCCCTCTATCAGATAACTCTATATAGCACAGAGCTCAGCTTCTCTCCTCTATCCTATAACCCTATATACCACAGAGCTCAACTTCTCTCCTCTATCATATAACCCTATTTATCACAGAGCTCAGCTTCTCTAACTCTATCATATCCTGATGACAAATAGGGTGGCAGAAAACATCAGTCAGACTCCCTTTAATAACAAATATCAAGAAATATTGTGTCAAAATAAAAAATTGTGATTTGCAAAATAAAATTTCCTACAATTTTGTTCTGATTGGGCAAGGAAACCCCACCTGTATAATCATAAATAGTTATTAGAGGAATAAAGCAGAAAATAGTGGTGATATTCATTTAGGCAATCAACAAATTCTTCAGCACAAGTTAAAGGGGGGTTTCTCCCGACCAGGGCTGAAATAAATATCAGGCAGCCAATCACAGCAAAGGGGGCATGTCCCGACCAGGGCTGAACTAAGTATCAGGCAGCAGATCACAGCAAAGGAGGCGTGGCCCAATCCCAGGCTTCAGATTTAGCTCTAGACACTCGCAGATTAGCTAATATCTGCTGTACTAAATGGTTTAGGTAATACAAACCAATTGCAAAAGTACTTATTTTTACTGTCCCCATCATGATTTTACTGTACCCAAAGATATGATCTTTGTAGCGAGAAAACCCCTTTAACAAGTAAACTGGCAAATGATGAAAACAAATTAACATCCAAGTATGACAAGTTTTAAATTGAAACTTTTAATAAGAACTTAAAATTGAAATGTAATCTGTGGGGTGAGGCAATGATTACAAAAAAGCTAGTTTTGTGCAAGGCAATGGTTGCAGCTCTGTAAAACAGTAGTAAAGATGCATAAACTATAACAAACAAGAACAAAAAGGTAAACATGGGTCTGGGCAAACCCTCCATGAAGGACCAGGGGACAAAAACTACGATTTATCAGTCTTTAAAAGGATGGCTCTAATATTTAACTTTTAATAAACTATTAAAAAATACCCTATGCCTATTTTTTAATAGTTTATTAAAAGCCCTGTTTAGAGCCATCCATTTACAGGTTGAAAAGTTGTGATTAAAGATGCTTGAACCACGCACCCAGAACTTATCTGGGTCAACATCAGCACAATGAGGTTACAATGGAGTGAAGTGAAAAATATCTGTCCTCAGGTCGGGCTGTATGTGGATCATGAACTTGGATTGCTAAAATAACGTTATGTGACACAAGCCTCAATGTAGAAATGAGTTTCAAGTAAAGAATGTGACTGAGAAGAAAGAAGAGGGACAGAACAAAAGATTAAAGAAAGGAGGAGAAATAAAATTATTGGGGGTTGGTCTGAGGCAGTGAAAGGATCATGACTTATAGCTCATCTGTCCACATTG
>JAODAL010053050.1:0-25552 GCA_025379985.1 Phyllomedusa bahiana
GGCCCCCGGGGCTAGTGAAGTAAAATAATAAAATTTGGGGACGTCCCCGGTGGTCTAGTAAAGTAAGAAATTAATGGAATCCCTGGGGGTCTGTGAAGAGAAATAATGGGGACACCCCTGGTGGTCTAGTGAAAAAAGTAAAAAAATTTGGACATCCCTGGTGGTCTAGTGAAGTAAGATAATATAATATATGGACGTCCTTGGTGGTCTAGTGAAGTAAGATAAATATATATGGTATCCTGGTGGCTGTGAAGTAAGAAATAAAAGGACACCCGGTGGTTATGAAGAAGATAATATAATATGGCACCCGGGGGTCGGGGAAGTAAGAAATTTAAAATATGGCCCCCTTGGGTTGGCTAGTGAAGTAATAATTAATTTGGACGCCCCCTGGTGGAATGAATAAGAATAAAAATATATGGACCCCTGGTGGTCTGGGAAAGAAAGTAAAATATAGGACATCCTGGGTCTAAAAAGTAAGATAATAATAGGGAAAAATCCTGGTTTTGTGAAGAAAGATAATATTTTGGGACATCCGGGGCTAGTGAAGAAGAAAAATTTTAAATGGACGTCCCTGGGGCTATGAATTTTTTAAGATAATATAATATTTTGGATTTCCCTGGGGTCTGTAAAGGTAAGATAATATAATATAATATATGGACATCCCTGGTGGTCTAATGAAGTAAGATAATATAATATATGGACATCCCTGGTGGTCTAGTGAAGTAAGATAATATAATATGGACATCCCTGGTGGTCTAGTGAAGTAAGATAATATAATATGGACATCCCTGGTGGTCTAGTGAAGTAAGATAATATAATATGGACGTCCCTGGTGGTCTAGTGAAGTAAGATAATATAATATATGGATATCCCTGGTGGTCTAGTGAAGTAAGATAATAAATTTTGGAATCCCGGGTTTCTGTAAAGTCAAAAATATAATATGGGCATCCCTGGTGGTTTTTGGAAGCGAAAATTTTAATATGGCATCCCGGGGGTT
Organism: Phyllomedusa bahiana; assembly: GCA_025379985.1. Classification (NCBI taxonomy): domain Eukaryota; kingdom Metazoa; phylum Chordata; class Amphibia; order Anura; family Hylidae; genus Phyllomedusa; species Phyllomedusa bahiana. The sequence goes on from JAODAL010053050.1 coordinate 998, forward strand.
TTGAAGTAAGATAATATAATATGGACATCCCTGGTGGTCTACTATAGGTAAAAAATTCTATTGAAACATCCCTGGAGGGAGGAGGGGGCTAGACTGAAGTAAATTAGTTCATCCCTGGTGGTCTGTGAAAGTAAAGAAGTAATTAGAGGCCTAAATAGTAGTAAATTCATCTCTGGCGCTCTATGATAATGAGGGAATTAATAGAGATATCCCTGGTGATTTGTGGTAGTAAAGAAGGTAATAGAAATGTATGTGGTCGTCTGTGATAGTGAATAAGTAAAGAGAAACATCCCTGGTGGTCTAGTGGAGTACATAAGTTAACAGAGGGGGTCTAAGTGCAGTGAAGGATCTTATTGTAAACATCCTTGGTGGTCTAAGGTATTTAAAACAGTTATGAGAAACCTCCCTGGTGGTCTAGAGTAGTATTGGAGTCACTGCTAATATCTTTAGTAGTCTAACAGAGGTTAAAGTCAACATCATTGCAGTGTTCTATATCAGAGAGGAAAGCTTCTGTCTCCACTTATCACGTCCCTACTCCTTTCCTCCTAAACTTATCTGAAAAACCTGCTGAAATCCTCAACTTCGCGAAGAGGGAATGGGGTTACACTGCCCAAAGACTCAGGAAGGGAGGGGAATGGCTTGATAGAAATGGAGGCAGAGGTAGGAGTGTTTGGTTTTTATAACCAAAAAAAAACCCATTCCTTCCCCCAATGCAGGATCACCTAGAACCTTCCGCCGTAGGTCATAATTTTTTGGCCCTTCATATGTTTCCTCCCCATCTTTTAAGAGCCATAACTTTTTTATTTTTCCATTACTAGGGCCAGGGGGGGGTTTTTTCTCTTTGGGGCAAGATTAGTTTTTTTGCTGCCATTGACCCACTACTATTTTAAATTTTCTGGAAAAAACCAAAATTTTTTTTTTAAGTGGGGCCCCAAACTGAAAAAAAAAAAACCCTTTTTTCTTGCGCCATTTTTGCAGTTTTTTTTTTATGGGGGTCAATTTTTGGTAAAATATGTGTTTTTCTGATTATTTTTTTCTCTTTTTCCCTAATTAGGACCATCAACCTACCAAAGGGGGCGTTTAAATACTCCCGCCCACCTAATGAACTATCTAACTGCCTAATACCTAAAACCTATTGGGGGACTGTTCCTACTTATTGAGGGCTGGTGTCTGTCCCTATGTATCTCCTATGGCGGTGTTTTTAGGTTTTTAAACCCGGCTGGTGTTTGACCTCTATGTGGTCTCTATATGGGGAGGTTAAGGTTATACCCGAGCTGGGGTCTGGGCCCCTGTGTGGTCTCATATGGAGATGTTGTAGGTTATACCGAGCGGGTCTGACCCCCTTTTTGGTCTCTATATGGCGGGGTTTTTAGGTTATACCAGCTTGTTTTTGACCTCTGTGTGTTCTATAGGAGATGTTTGGGGGGGTTATCCCGAGCGGGGGTCTGACCTCTATGGGTCCCTTTTTAAAAGGGTTGTGGTGGTTATTCCGAGCGGTGTCGACCCCTATGTGGTTCTATATGACGGGTTTGTAGGTTAACCTAGGGGGGGGTGTTTGGGCCCCCATGTGGTCTCTAAATGGCGGGGGTTGTAGTTTAACCTGAGCTGGTTTTCTGACCCTTATTTTGGTCTCTAATGGGGGGTTGTAGGGTTTTACCTGAGCTGGTGTCTGACCTCTATGTGGGGCTTATATGGCAGTGTTTGTTTATAAACCCGAGTGGTGTCTGATCTCTATGTGATTCTATACGCGCTGTTGTAGGTTTTCTGAAACTGGGGCTGACCCTAATGGTCTCTATATGGAGTTTTTGCAGGTTTTACCTGAGCGGTGTCGCCTTAAGTGGCTCTATATGGCGGTGTTTTAAGTATACCTAGCTGGTGTCACATTTATGTGGGCTCTAATGGAGTGTTTTAGGTTAACCCAGTGTTCGACCCTATGTGGTCTCTATATACGGGTTGTAGGTTTTTTTCCTGGCGGTGCTGACCACTATATGGTCCTTTTGGCGGGAGTAGGTTATACCCGAGCTTGTTCGATTCTATTGGTCTCAATGGGTTTTGTGTTTTTCCGACTGGGTCTGCCACTCTTTGGGCTCTAAATTTGGGGGGGTATAGGGTTTTCCTGTGCTGGGGGTTGGACCTCTTTGTGGCTCTATAGGGGTGGGTTTTAGGGTTTACCGACTTTTTGGGCTGATAAAATTGTGGTCTCTAATGGCAGTGTTGAGGGTTTTTTTCCCGAGCGGTGTGTGACCTCTATGTCTCTCTATATGGCGGTGTTGTGGTTATACCCGACGGTGTCACCCTATGTGGGCTCCATATGGGGGGGTTTTTGTTTACCTGGCTGGTGTTTGGCCCTATGTGGGCTCTATATGGCGGTGTTTGAGGGTTTTTACCTGAGCTGGTGTCTGACCCTGTTGGTCTCTAAAAGGGGTGTTGTAGGTTATACCTGAGCTGGTGTCGCCTCTTGTGGTCTCTTATGGCAGGTTTTAGGTTATACCTGGGGTGGGGGGCGACCCATGTGGGGTTTTTAGGAGGTGTTGTAGGTTATTCCCTAGGGTGGGTCTGACCCTAGTGGGCTCCATATGACGGTGTTGTAGGTTTACCTAGTGGTGTTGGACCCCTATTGGTCTCTATATGGCGGTGTTGTGGGGTTTACCTGAGCTGGTGTCTACCATAGTGGTCTCATATGGCGGGGTTTAGGGTTTTTTCCTAGCGGGTCGATCTCATGTGTCTCTAAATCCGTGTTGGGGTTAACCTGAGTGGTGCTGACCTCTATATGTTCTCTATATGGGTTTTTTTCAGGTTAAACCTGGGCTGGTTCTGACCTCAGTGGTCTCTATATGGGGGGTGTTTAGGTTTATACCTGAACGGTGTCTGCTCATGTGGTCTCTATATGGCATGTTTAGGTTTTAAACCCGACTGGTTCTGCCTCTATGGGGTCCTATATGGGGGTGTTTTAGGTTTACCTGAGCTGGGTCTGCCCCCGTGGTCTCCATTGGCAGTTTGTAGGTTATACCTGAGCTGGGGTTTTGACCTCTATTGGCTCTAAGGCGGGGTTTTGGTTATACCTAGCGGGGTGGACCTCTAATTGTCCTCATATGGGGGTGTTTTTTAGGGTTAAAACCGACGGTGTCTGACCTCTAGTGGTCTCTATAAAGGGGGTGTTGTAGTTTTTACCTTGGCGGTTCCCTCTATGTGGGCTCCAAACGGCAGTTTGTAGGTATACCAAGCGGTTTGGGCCCCCCAATTTTTTCTCTACTGGCGGGGTTTTTTTTATACCTGAGCTGGCATCGACCTCTATGTGGGGTCAAAGGCGGTGTTTAGGTTTTACCCCGACTGGTTTGTCGGCCACTTTTTTGGTTCTATACTGGGATTCACATTTAATTTCTTGCTTGTGTTTATAGTGTTGTTTTCTTCAAAAGTGGGGGCTGACATTTAAAAAAGCCTTTTTCAATTTTTGCTGTTCTTTTTTTATTATTTCCCGGGGATAGTAGGGAGGGGTCGTCAGAGGCCTCTCCATTACTATCGCTTGGGCTTGGTGTCAGCCAGCAATGTTTTTCATCACTACAAGTCTGACACTGACCCGTGAAACATTTTCCCCTACCCAAAGCAAAAGAGGTCTGGGAAGAGCCGGGGTTTTCCATCAGAATGGGCCCCCTAAAAGATGTTTTCCCTTTGGGGTGGCCATCTGGTTTTTTTTAGAGGGGGGACCTATCCATTCCTTCCCTTTTTTTTACTATCAGCGCAGCTTCGGTTTTAAACCTTGGGGTGGTTCTGAAAATGGGGGGGGGGAAACCCCCCAAAAATTTGTTTTTTGAAATCCCAAAAAAAAGGGGCAACTAGTAATAACAAGCGAGACATCATAGCACTGTCTCCACCTTTGCTCAGGACAACTGAAAATGAAAGTTTTAAGAGACATGAGCAACTAGTCTCCACCCACTTCAACAGGGACAACACTTACTAGAGCTTCCTTGGTGTCCTCTCTACTCCTTTTCCCCCACCCCTGCCCTCCTTCTTTTCCAGGGGGTAAAGATAACCCCTATAGAGTTTTCTCTGTTGTTTTCCCTTTTCTCTTCCCCCTTTTAATTTTTTTTTTTTTCCCCCACCCTCTCCTCTTTTTTCATAGAGATGCCATATAACACTTACTGGAGTTGTCTCTGTATTTTTAACTCCTTCAGCACCCTTGGTACTCTTTTTAAAAGGAGAAATTTTTTCCTCCTTGATCATCTACGGCCTCTCCTATATCCAGTCAGAGCCCTGAATGAAAAGGGGAAAAATTTCTGGTTGTTTTAAAATCCCTACTCATGTTTCAAGGCTTTTTAATTAGTAGGATATGACTGAAGGGGATGCTACCTCCAATAGTTGGCTGCAGAGACTTAGCCATCTTAACCATTTTTTTTTTGCTTTTAACCCAATGCCAGCAGCCCCCACTTTTAACAAAAAAATATAAAAAAGGCAATAGGAATTTTTTGAAAAAAAGCATTTCTGCTACTGAGGATACATGAAATTTGTTTTTGAGATTCTTAGTTCACATTTTTGATCAAAACTGCTTAAAGGGAACCTGTCACATAGGTTATGCCCCCTTGCCTGAGTGTACAGCAAAAAGCAAGTGCCCAGACCTGCTGTTTCCAGCACTGTGTCCCTTATTCTGTAAAATGCAGCAGTTTTACAGCATTTACCCCTCAAATCTTATTCATGAGTAGTGTTAGCTCCGCCCCCCAAAAGGGCTAGCTCCCCCCACTGACAGTTATTCACATTTTTTCTACCTATTCAAAGTAATAGTTTGTCAGTTGAGATGGGCGGATCTAGCCTCCGATTGTCTGGGTTTGAAAAAAACTGACTATCCGAATGACTCTTCTGGCTGAAAACTGCAGATTTGATCATTAAATACACAAAAACTACAACATCTTACAGAATAAGGGACACAGCGCTGGAAACAGCAGGTCTGACACTGGCTTGTTCTGTCCTCAGCAAGAGGGGCATAAACTATGTGACAGGTTCCCTTTAAGCCCACCTCCCAATCAGCAAGGGGACCTCAAATACAGGTGGGAACCTACACTAACGTTACCTCTCTTTAGGGCCTGTTCAGACCTCCATACTTCAGGGAGTGAAGGCTCCAGCTACTAGGTCCACTGCATTGATTTAAAAACCTGTGAAGGTGGGTGCAGTGCGAAAAACCAACAAGGAGGCAGCCATCCAAAAGATTGTCCGTATGGGAGAGTGGCTGCCTCCATGTTTTTAAATCAATGCAGTGTACCTGGTAGCTGATGCCTTCACTCCCTGAAGTATGGAGGTCTGAACAGGCCCTTTAGAGAGGTAATGTCAGTGTAGGTTCCCACCTGTCTTTGAGGTCCCCTTGCTGTTTGGGAGGTGGGCTTAAAGGGGTTTTGCCATGATGTAATATTGATGTTGGCTCCTCCAAAATGGGTATTTAATCACTTTTCTAAATATATGTGATTACGAAAAGTGAAGCATGTAAGAGCTACAGCATTTCTCAGTCTCCCTTAGTTTCCTGACAGTTTACATTAGACACGACCAGGAGCTGACAGGAGCTTATCTGGCCACGCTTGCCTGTTTGCACTTCTTATCTGCTGACAGAGAACATGAAGGCGCTTCCAAGGGGCTGGGGAGAAAGTGCAGTGTATAAGGCTGTGTCTTTTGTATAGATAATCCACTGGTTGTAATGTAATTATTTGAGTAAACTTTGAAGACGCTCCCTGCTTCCTCGCTCTCTGCTCCCCCCCCCTCCCTCATCCCTGTGACTCAGCATGCTTTGTTTATATTCTCTCCTAAGCAGATAAGAGGTAAGGAACTCACTTCATGGCAAAATCCCTTTAAGCAGTTTTGATCAAAAACATGAACTAAGAACCTCAAAAAAATGTTCATGTATCCTAAGTAGCAGAAATGCTTTTTCAAAAATGCCTATGTGCATTTTGATAGTTTTTTAGTTGATAGTGTGCTGCTGGCCACACCAGTGTGCACCTATGCTCATTTTTTTGAAAAAAGTCTGTTGGATGTGCAAAACCAAATATTGTTGTCTTATTTGCATATTACTCATTTTTCCGAGGAGCATTGCATAGCTTAAAAGTTTCCCTACACCTTTATGAGGCTCCTTTCTTGCAGAAACTTCACCCTCCCATTTCTCTTGCTCTATCTTTCTCAGCCACCCTCCTCCCCGATCCATAGACTCTTATGGGCAGCATGTAACCTCATCCCTCAGTCAGGTGACTGTCTGTCTTGGATTTCAGCAGGTTTTCCCACAATGAATGATGAGTTTAAGAGGAGGGGGAATAGGAAAGGAGCCTGATAAGTGGAGAAAGAGGCCTTTTTTTCTCTGATTCGTTATTTTATAAAGTTTCTTGAACCATTCATTGATGCAAAGTTTTTGGAAAAGTTTGTGTTGATTTAAACAATATGTTAAATAAACCCTAAAAACAACTCGTCCAACAAAAAATAAGCCCCCAACAGCAACGTAGAAATAAAACTTGGAGCTGAAAGAGTAATCAGGTCATTAAGGGGTTAAAAAAAAGTTATATAATGTCATGAAAAATTAGAAAATAACTATATACAGCAAAAACATAAATAGAGCATATCGCAATGCATGGGCGTGTTATTATGTAAGTGCCCCCCGGCCCAGTCGCACACATCTATTTTAGGGTTTGCACGGTAAGTGACACAGAGATAATAGTTTTGCTGCTGCCGGAATTTTCTCCCGTTGGATGAACACTGGCGGAACATATGTACGATGCGCGGAGTCTCCTGGAGGTTACGTCTGCCAAGGGAAAGGAAGGGTTGCCATGGTAACAGGAAGGGTTTTATTTGCTTGACAAAATCTGGACTTTTACAACCTCGCTGTAAGGAACTCCACGGGGGCAAGGGCTGGGGGTCTTTGGAACACCGAGGGCATAGGGAAAAATAATGTAAGAGGGAGAGGGAGGGAGGGGAGGTAACTGCAGAAAGTCTCATATTGTAACTTTATTACTTGTTGTAGTGACTTATTGATGTAATATATAACCCAGAGCAGATACATGATCTCCCGCTCCTATTTACCAGAAAACAGGCCCGGGCCCGAGGCATGCGGGGAAACGACAAACAAAATGGGAATTCCTAGAAGTTTTTTTGTGTGTAAGAATTCCCTAAAATAGACAGCCCTGGAAAGTGGGGCGGGACACCCCTAGGATGAAGCCCCTCAGGGCCTCCGGCATGTGCCTTAGTTACCTTGTGGATCGTCCAGGGGTATTCAGGGGTGACGGCTGCATCCGGTCCGACCCGGAAGGAACATTACATTCATTGTATGGAACAGTTTTTCCCTTTTTTCCTGAGGCAACGTCTGCTGTCAACATTGGCTAAAAATTCCCATCCTATTTCCATCAAATTTCCTGAAAATCACCGAAAAAGTCCAAACTTCATTCTTCTATCAAACACTATTCTATCTATTTCTACTACATCTATCTTCCTATCGTCTATCTATCCCTATCTATCCCTCTATCTATCCTATCTTCTATCCAACTATCTACAAATTTTATCTATCTATCTAACTTCTATCTATCTAAAACCTTATCTTCATCCCTTCATCTACCCATCAATTTTCCTATCCTATCTCGTATAAACTTCTATCTACTATCATCTACACAAACTATCAGTCCCATATCCCATCTATTTGTATCTTTCTATCTATCTATCTATCTATACTTCTATCTATGTAAAACCCATATCTATCTACCCATCCCATATCTAACTACCCATATTTTTAAATCTCTATCCCCATCTATCTATCTCGTATTACTACTATCTACTATCTTCTATCTTCTACTATTATCTATTTTCCCATATCTTCCCCTCTATTAAACTATCTATTATCCCATATCTACTATCTTTTATCCCCAATCTATCTATCTAAACTATCTATCTTTCTAAATTTTCTATCTCTCTAGCATTTTCCATCTAACTATCTATCTACTAACTATCATCATCTATCATCTATGTATGTCTCTCATATATATCACCTATCTATGTATCTAATATCCATCTATAGCTCATATTTATCAATTTATATATCTATGTATCTCTCTAATCTATTTACTGTATCTATTTCAAAATTCCGTCACTTTTTTTCTATCTTCACCATCTAATCTATCTATTATTATCTACATCCTTTTATCCACCATCCAGTTCCATGATTCGGGAGACAGTATTTCAGAGGGAGGATTATTTGGGCAGACGGGAAAAAAGAAAATGGAAAACATGGCGGGGTTGGGGAAAACCTTTTTACGAGGCTTCAAACCACCCTTTTTAAACTAAAACCGGGCCCCCCCTCTTTCCCTCGGGGGACTTATTGGGGGGACGATGGGGCATGTTTTCTTTATTTAGATGCCGCAATCGCTGTGACGTCTAAATGATTAAACAGCATGGAATGGAGCCGGTTCCATTCCGGGTTGTTACCGGTAGCGCACTGCAATTTGGGAGCCCCCCACCTACACCTATTTAGTGGAATGCCCGCAGTCCTTATTGGCCACTTAGTGACCTGGGCGGAAGTTTTCTCAAGTGTTTTTCCAAGGTTAAAGGGCATGCTTTTGGGCAAAAACAGAAAACAATTGTATTTTTATTAAAGAACCCAATTTTTTTTTTTTTTTTTTTTTTTTTACCAAAAATACACAAATCTTTGACATCTCCCCCAGGAAGACCCATAATCACGTCATAAATTCCCTACTAGTCAGCTCTCTTACTTGATTTAGCTTTCACCCCCCAGAATGTCCTTTCCAGTTTTTTTAAATCAACCAATTTACACAAACAATGAATATACTAGTATGTGAAAAGTACACTTTTATCACTTTAATGGTCTTCATTTTATTTTAACATTTTCCAATAAAGATATAGATGTGTAGAGAATGATAAAAAACACAAGGAAATCTCTCCAGTTCAGCAGCATTTTTATTAAAAGGCCTGTGCTTTATACTTTATAACAATAGGTTTGTGTACGAGCAGACTCGCGGCACGGCAATGGGCACATGCGTCGTGCCAGCATACGCCAACAAATTTTGGAGGGTTTTACTTCTGAAAACCATTTATCATGTTCCATTTTATTTTAATTTTTTGTCTTTTTTAAGGGGACAGCGACCTTTTCATTATCTGGAAGGGTCTGCTGAATTCAATTTCACTTTGTGCACACCAAATTCCAAAAAATGGGGCAATATTTTCCCCTTCCCACCAAAACTCTGGGCAATTAGAGTTTCTGGATATTGAGAGCATAAAGAAAGTTGAAAAAGTAAAACTTTTACCCACTTTTAAAAAGTTGACAGTGATAGTTACATACATTTCCAGAGCGGTCACCATAGACCTTGGAGAATTTCTCGTACGAACAATTTAAGCGTATATGAAAAATTGGCAAAGAAAAAAATGCACCAACAGCAAAATTTTTATCAAAAAATATCCCAAACATTTTTGGGAAACAGGCCCTTTGGTTATCTCACTCAGTCCTGTTTCTTTGGGGGCATTTTGAATTCAGGGGGGTGTTTACGGCTTCCCCTAGGGTGCAGTAGAAGCCCGCTGACTATACAACCAGTGCGGGGAGCCATCTGGGATTGAACAGGTCTGTAACTATAGCAACAAACACTGGCAGCCTATCAAGAGAGATTGAACAGGTCTGTAGCTATAGCAACCAGCGCTGGCAGCCTATCAGGAGAAATCGAACAGGTCTACAGCTATAGCAACCAGTGCTGGCAGCCTATCATGAGAGATTGAACAGGTCTGTAACTATAGCAACCAGCACTGGCAGCCTATCAAGAGAGATTGAACAGGTCTGTAGCTATAGCAACCAGTGCTGGCAGCCTATCAGGAGAGATCAAACAGGTCTGTAGCTATAGCGACCTGAGGAACTGATGCAGCCCCATACAAGGGGGGGATATCTAGGAATGGGTTTGAAAACTGTTAATGGACATATATTGCAAAGTGACTTGTTTTTGCAAGATCTTTAACAAAAAAAGCAGCAATCCTTGTAGTGAGACAACCCCTTTAAGAAAGCCTATGTGCTGGAAGAACAAGAGTGTCTGGCTAGCTCCAAAAATAAGAATCAAAATGAAGATCAAAAGGATAAGGAGGATTCTTTGAAATTTTCTCTAATAACCCAATATTATACCCTTCATCCACAAATCATCCACAAATCCCCAGTCATTGGGGTCTGATAAAGAGAGATCCATATTTAGCTCCTCTGGTCCCTTTCAGACCATCCCTTTTAAAATTTAAAAATAAAAAAGTATTTTCCAGGATCAGAAAATTTTTGAAAAACCAGTTTTTTTTTTATTAATATTCCCAAGGGAAAATATTAAAACACAGGAATAAAATTAAGGGATTCCCCCGCTGGGGCGGGTTTTGGAACCCCCGCAGGGCAGTCCTTTTTCACAGAAACCCTTTTAATAAATTTCAAAAAGGAAGTTTTTTCTATACCGTATCCTCTTGAACCGTAAAAAGTGGTTTGTAAATTTTGGTAGTTAAAAGTGAATTTCTCTTACAAAGTGTGGGGGAAAACCCCAAAACCCCCCAAAAGTACGTATTTAAAAAACATAGGGGCCCCGTAAAGAAGAGAGTTTTTCAGACCCGTGTAGCTCGTCATTTTTTTTTTAGGTACACACTCAACAATTTAGTCAGCTCCCCGAAAATTTCCCCTAGGGCCCAAAAAGGGTTTATAAAAAAAAAATAATATCGGCTCTCCCAAAAAAAAAAAGCCCCCATTGCGTTTTTACATTTTAAACCCAGCAGTTTCCCCCCTCTATTAAAAAGCCCCCATCTGCAGGTTTTTCTTTTCCCGACATGAAATCAGGGAAAAACCTTTTCCCCCCTTTAGGGCAATTTTGGAAAACCAAAAATTATTTCTATTTGCCAAATGCAGAAAAATGGGGGGAAAATTTTTTAAGGGAAAAATTTTTTCACTTTCTTTCAAAGTCACATTTTTTAAAAACCCTAGGGTTTCTCCGCCTTTTAAACAATTTGGGAAACCCCCATATGAAAAGATGTCAGGGCTTTGGGAAACCTCTTGTTAGGTTTATTGGGGGAAAAAAATCGGTTAATTAGAGACACAGCTGGGATGTATTTTTTTTGCACACCAGGGAAAAAAAACTGCTTCTTTGGGGTAACATAAAGGGAAAAAATTAAAAAAAAATCAGCCAAGATATTTGGAAGGAATGTGGGAAATTGCACAAGTCTTGGGGTCAAACCTTGGGTGCAATTTCCAGATACCTGGAAAGGGCCCCCGTTCCCTCTGTACAAAATATTTATGAAGTACAAAAAAATGGGGAAAGTTTCAGACAACAACCCCTCAGGAAAAAAGATGGGTTTTTGGGGTCTCAAAAGATTTAATTTTGCTTTGGTCTGACATGTGCATATAAAACCCCAAAAACAAAAAAAAGACCTTGTGAAAATGTTTTGGGGGAAGCTTTTAAAATTTGTGTTCCCTTATCCACAGTTTAAAAACGATTTCTGTATCAACATGGACTGAAAGGCCGCTCTGCCCCGGAAAAAAAGCCATTACCCCCCAAAAAAAAACATAAAAAACCCGATTTAAAGTTTCAAATTCACAGGAACAAAGAGCCCCAAAAATTTTTGGGGAAAATGTCCCCCGTGTTCTGAGAAACTAAAATTTAACTGTTTGGGCCTTTAAAGACCCATCGTTACATTTTGGGGAAAAAGGGAGAAGCTTGGAAAAAACTAAGAACTTTTTCCCAACTGTTTAAACACCGGGGGGGGAACATCATGTTTTTGGGGTTGTTTTGCTGGGAGGAGGGGCTGGGGCATTTCACAAAATAGATGGCAAACATGAGGAAAGAAAAATTTTGGCAATAGAACAACATCTCAAACATCCCCCAGGGGGTTAAAAATTGGGGGGAAATGGGCTTCCCCAAAGACAATGACCCGAAGCTTTCTGCCCCAAAATGGTTGGCCCAAAATGGCTTAAGTAAACCAAGTCAAGTTTTGGAGCGGGGCCCTCACAAAGCCCTGATCTTTAATCCAATTTAAATTTATTTTTGGGAAAAAACTGAAAAAGGGCCCGGGTTTCGAGCAAGGGGCCTTCCAAAAATGGCCCCAGTTACACCATTTTTGTCAGGAGGAAGGGCCCCCCAATTCTCACCAACTATTTTTGAAAAACTTGTGGAAGGATCCCCAAAACATTGACCCAAGTCTTACAGTTTTAAACCCCATTTCTTTCCAGAGCAAAAATTTTTTCCTTTTCCTAAAGTTTCCCTGGGTTTTTTAAACCCGTCATGTGTCAACTTTATGGAAGAAAAAACTTTTTTGACACTTTTACCCATTAAGTGATTCAAAATTTTTTCTCTCGTGACACAATTTTTGCTTTAAGTTAGTAAATAATTTTGGTTTCCCCAAAAAATCCCCTTTTTTATTTGTGAAAAATATCAAAAATACATGAAAATTTGCAAAAAAATTTCCAATTTTCAAAGTTCAAAAAATTTCTGCGTGTAAGACCCGGTAAATTTTTTCCACCAAAAAATTGGGTTTAAAAACTAGCATTACCAAGGGTCCCAGTGTAGGTTGGCATTATTTTTTAAAGGTTTTCTTTTTTTTTTTAAACCAAAAATTTAAAGGGGGTTAGAAATTTTTGTTTGTAAATTAAAATTTACCCTTTTTTTAAATAAAAATTTTTGCAAAAAAAGATTTTTTTTTAGGGAAACCCGCCGGGTTTTGACGTGGCCCTTTAGGGGCCTGGATGTTAGGGTACCCCAAAAAATGACCCCCCAAACTAAGGGGGCTAACCCTTAAAAAAATTTTTTAAAAACATTTTAAAAAGTTTCCCCGAAATTAAAGCAAAAATTTAAAACCAAAAAATTTTTTTTATACGGAGGGTCATTGTGGGGTTGTTTTTTGGGGAGATGATTTATGTTTTTTTAAATTTGGAAACCCTTACGGGGGTGCATGTTTTCTTTGATCATTTTTTTTAAGGTTTTTTGTGAGGCCTTTTTGAAAAAAATTTCAGCCCAATTTTCCCCGGTAGTGTTTTTTAGTTTTAAATTTTTTTTCCCCCCGCCGGGCCCCTGTGCCCGGGAAAAAAATTACATAATAGTTTTTTTTCAGCCAGGTTGTTAAAGATTACCCCAAAACCAAATTTTTTAAATTTTTTAAATTTTTTTACTGCTTTTTCACCCAATTTAAAAAAACCTTTTTTTTCCCAAAAAAGGGAAAAACCGGGTTTTTGCCAAACGCCATTTGGGGCCCGAGAGGGGATAACTTTTTTATTTTTTTGTTTACGAAGCTGTAAAAGGACTTTTGGGTTTTTTCAGGATGAAGGGTTTTACGGTTTTTTTTTGGGTTTCATTTTTAGGGGAAAAGACTTTATGATTCGAAAATTTTAATCCCCTTTTTGGGAAAGGGAGGGTGAAAAAAATACTCAATCCAAACAGTGTTTTTTTTTTTTTTATTTTTTTAAAAGCGGGTTTAACCGTGCAGTATCCGTGAAAAAGTTTCTTTTTATCCCGTGGGTTTTGGGGTTCGATTTCGGTTTAATTTCCCAAAATTTTTATAAGTTTTTTTTTTTGTGGAAGCAAAATTTAATTTTTTTTAAAAAATGTTTTTATTGGTTAAAAAAAAATAAATTTTTTGCATCGGGTATCTTTTGGGTAGCCTTTAAATTTTTAATTTTTTCCCTATAACCCGGAAAAAGTTTAAGGGGCATTTTTTTTGGCTTGATGAACTGACGTTTTTAATTGGCACCCCCCGATTTGAAATGAGTTTTTGATGGAAATTTTTTTCTCCATTTTATTGGGGCTGAGGGGGGATGAACAAAAAACGCAATTCTGTGACTGTTTTTTGGGGAGGGATTTTTCGGCGTTCCCCGTACGGGTTAATTAACATGGGCAATTTTTTAGGGCAGGTCGATTTTCGCCCGGGGATACCAAATAAGGGTACTTTCCTTTTTTTTTGACTTTTTTGGGAAAAAAAACCACCAAAAAATTGGGCCCTTTGAAAAGGGGGGAAAAATGGTAGGTAGGTTTTTTTTTTTTTTATTTTAAATTTTTTGTGTTTTGTGTTTTACTTTTTTTACACTTTTTTTTTACTTTTTCCACTTTTTTTACACTTTTTCCCCAGAGGGAAATTTTTAAAGAACGATCCCCTCAAAAATTTGTTCATAAAATTTGGGGGATCCGGGACCAGCTTTTTTGCTGGGGTACTGGTCCCATGGTAAAACCCGTCCCTTCCCCGACAACCCGGATGCTGTCCCTTCAACATCAGGGCTGGGTAAGAAGACCATAAAAGGGCGCACCCAGCGGCCCGTTATGCCGGGGGTCCCCGGGGGGAACAGGAGCTCAAAATTCCTTCTGCCCGCAAACTGCGAAAGTGGCGACCACGTTTTCGCAACAAACAAGGGGGGTTTTTAAACCAAGCCCCGGCCCAAGCTCACTCCAAACTGTGGGGGATGCGGGATGATGCGTGATATTTCCGCTGGTTCCCTGCCGGATCTTTCGCGCTCTGGGTTTTTGAACGCGCAAGAAACGCCAATTTACGTTCCCCTACGTCAAATTTTTCGGGAACCCCCAAACCCCACCTTGACTTTTAAGGGTACGTCAAATGTCCGGTTTAAGGGGGTTAAGGGCAAAACTTTCCAAATAGTAATGAAAATGGGGGAAACTTCTGACTTGTAAAAAATAATAAAAATGCCTTAAAAATTTCTTTTCAATTATTCTGCATTTTCCCAAAAAGAAATTTAATTTTTTTTCCTAATTGACCCAAAAGGGGAAGGTTTTTTTTATTCCCCATGTCCCGAGAGTAGAAAAAAAAACCCCAGATGGGGCTTTTTATAGAGGGGGAAAAAACCCCGCAGATTGGGGGTTTATATTTGGGGGGGGGAGAAAACCCGCAGATGGGGGTTTTTTATAGGGGGGGGGGAGAAACCCGGGAAATTGGGGGTTTATTTTTAAAGGGGGGGAGGAAAACCTGGGAGGGTGGGGGTTTTTTTTTATAGAGGGGTGGAAAAATTCTGGGTTTTAAAGGGATAAGCTCAGACATCAGATGAAGGGGTTGAATGATCTAGTATAATATATTTAGTTTTTGTATGTTTGCTTAAATTCGTTTTTTTGGGGAGGGTTGTACGGACTCTAATTTAAATTGCTGGCGTAACAGATAAGCTCCATAGACTTGCATAGGTACAGTCACTCGTAATCTGATCGATCATTTGGGAATTCTGCGAATTCGGAAATTTTTTTTTATCTTCCGGTTTTTTTTTTTTTCCTGAAATGGATGACTCCCCAAAATTTGGGCCCGTCTGGGGTTTTATATTTGTCATCCCGATTTTTTTGATTTATTTTTGGGTTTAAATTGATATTTTTCTTGTATGATATTTAATTATGTTCCCATAAGAATTTAAAATTTCTCTATTTGCTCGCACCTTTATTTTGGGGGATGCTTGCCCAGTAGAAGTCTAGGCTTCCCATAGAGTAACATAGAGTCTGTCGCTCAGCACCTGATTGGAGGACGCTTGCCCAGTAGAAGTCTAGGCTTCCCATAGAGTAACATCTAGAAACATAAGGAAATCTCTCCAGCTCAGTGGACAAGTTATAATTTATAACAATAGTTTTGTGTATGGGCAGACTTGTGGCACAGCAATGGGTACATGGGTCGTGCCAGCATATGCATAATCAGGAGCACCTGATTGGAGGACGCTTGACCAATAGAAGTCTAGGCTTCCCATAGAGTAACATGGAGCATGACGCTCAGCACCTGATTGGAGGACGCTTGACCAATAGAAGTCTAGGCTTCCCATAGAGTAACATAGAGTCTGTCGCTCAGCACCTGATTGGAGGACGCTTGACCAATAGAAGTCTAGGCTTCCCATAGTGTAAAATGGAGCATGACGCTCAGCACCTGATTGGAGGACGCTTGACCAATAGAAGTCTAGGCTTCCCATAGAGTAACATAGAAAAACATAAAGAAATCTCTCCAGCTCAGCGGGCACGTTATACTTTATAACAATAGTTTTGTGTCCGGGCAGACTTGTGGTACAGCAATGGGTACATGGGTCATGCCAGCCTATGCATAATCAGTAGCACCTGATTGGAGGACACTTGACCAATAGAAGTCTAGGCTTCCTATAGAGTAACATGGAGCATGACGCTCAGCACCTGATTGGAGGACGCTTGACCAATAGAAGTCTAGGCTTCCCATAGAGTAACATAGAGCCTGTCGCCCAGCACCTGATAGGAGGACGCTTGACCAATAGAAGTCTAGGCTTCCCATAGAGTAACTTTGAGTCTGTCGCTCAGCACCTGATTGGAGGACGCTTGACCAAAAGAAGTCTAAGGGTTCCATAGAGTAACATGGAGCAGGACGCTCAGCACCTGATTGGAGGACGCTTGACCAATAGAAGTCTAGGCTTCCCATAGAGTAACATAGAGCCTGTCGCCCAGCACCTGATAGGAGGACGCTTGACCAATAGAAGTCTAGGCTTCCCATAGAGTAACATAGAGTCTGTCGCCCAGCACCTGATTGGAGGACGCTTGACCAATAGAAGTCTAGGCTTCCCATAGAGTAACATGGAGCACGACGCTCAGCACCTGATTGGAGGACGCTTGACCAATAGAAGTCTAGGCTTCCCATAGAGTAACATAGAAAAACATAAAGAAATCTCTCCAGCTCAGCGGGCACGTTATACTTTATAACAATAGATTTGTGTCCGGGCAGACTCGTGGCACAGCAATGGGTACATGGGTCGTGCCAGCATATGCATAATCACGAGCACCTGATTGGAGGACACTTGACCAATAGAAGTCTAGGCTTCCCATAGAGTAACATGGAGCATGACGCTCAGCACCTGATTGGAGGACGCTTGACCAATAGAAGTCTAGGCTTCCCATAGAGTAACATAGAGCTTTTCGCCCAGCACCTGATAGGAGGACGCTTGACCAATTTGAAGTCTAGGCTTCCCATAGAGTAACATAGAGTCTGTCGCTCAGCACCTGATTGGAGGACGCTTGACCAATAGAAGTCTAGGCTTCCCATAGAGTAACATGGAGCATGACGCTCAGCACCTGATTGGAGGACGCTTGACCAATAGAAGTCTAGGCTTCCCATAGAGTAACATGGAGCATGACGCTCAGCACCTGATTGGAGGACGCTTGACCAATAGCAGTCTAGGCTTCCCATAGAGTAACATAGAGCCTGTCGCCCAGCACCTGATAGGAGGACGCTTGACCAATAGAAGTCTAGGCTTCCCATAGAGTAACATAGAGTCTGTCGCTCAGCACCTGATTGTGGAGGACGCTTGACCAATAGAAGTCTAGGCTTCCCATAGAGTTTAACATGGAGCATGACGCTCAGCCACTGAATTTGGGGGACCGCTATGACCAATAGAAGTCTAGGCTTCCATAGGGGTAAAAATGGAGCATGACGGCTCCAGCCACCTGATTGGGGGACGCCCTTTACCAATGCAGTCTAGGCTTCCCATAGAGTAACATAGAGCCTGTCGCCCAGCACCTGATAGGAGGACGCTTGACCAATAGAAGTCTAGGCTTCCCATAGAGTAACATAGAGTCTGTCGCTCAGCACCTGATTGGAGGACGCTTGACCAATAGAAGTCTAGGCTTCCCATAGAGTAACATGGAGCATGACGCTCAGCACCTGATTGGAGGACGCTTGACCAATAGAAGTCTAGGCTTCCCATAGAGTAACATGGAGCATGACGCTCAGCACCTGATTGGAGGACGCTTGACCAATAGCAGTCTAGGCTTCCCATAGAGAAACATAGAAAAACATAAAAAAATCTCTCCAGCTCATCGGGCAACGGGTTTTACTTTATAACAATAGTTTTGTGTCCGGGCAGACTCGTGGCACAGCAATGGGTACATGGGTCATGCCAGCATATGCATACTCCGGAGCACCTGATTGGAGGACACTTGACCAATAGAAGTCTAGGCTTCCCATAGAGTAACATAGAGCCTGTTGCCTGCACCTGATTGGAGGATGCTTGACCAATAGAAGTCTAGGCTTCCCATAGAGTTTCATGGAGCATATAGCCTGCGCGTTCTGATTGGTCGACTTCCAGTCTGTATATTGAATCTACTTTAGTCCCCATAGAATAGCATGGGGCTCATCGCTCGTGTTCTCATTGGAAGACCTCTAGCCAATCCGCTTCCTTTCTCTTGCCCCATTGGAAAACACAGGGCTCGTCGCTCCTATTTTTAGTGGATGAATTCAGCCAATCAGCACTTTAGTTCAGTCCTCATTGAAAATCATGGGCTTAGTCTCTCTATCCTTTCGGAGGTTTTGTCTTCCATAGAACATAATGGTCATAGTCGCTCTTGTTCAGATTGGACGGTACGGGCAAATCATTTTCCTGTCTGTGTTTCCATTGCAAATCATGGGCCAAGTTGCTCGCATTTTGATTGGACGAAAGGATTTCACATTTCGGAGTTTTTTCTCCCATAGAGTAAAATGGGCTCAATCGCTCCTCTCCTTGATTGGATGATGCATCAGCCAATGAAATAACAGCTGTACATTGAAATGGAACTTTTCCCGGTTTTGTATTGTGGACTCCTGAAGTAGCGCCGCTGCGGCGTGAAACGCGTCGAGTTTTGTTAAAAGGAGGTTTAATACTTCGTTTATGAAGTTTGTTTTAGCACTTTGATGCTGCCCCATTGAGGGAGTTTTTTTCCAGCAAGTGATGGGACCTGTTTGTCTGTTTTGTCCAATTTGCCGTACCCATGGCTCTGGAGAAGGCTCAGCAGCTCAGGGTTTAAAAATGCTGATGAGTGTTGTGCCCCCTATAGCACAACCACGAAAGGGGAGCGGGTTGCTTGCACTGTTTTTACATTCCAGTATTGGACGTGCTTCACTATAAGAACACAGCTCAGCAGACAGTATCACACAGGATGGGATTTGATACAAGCTCAGAAGAGTACAAACAAAAATTAATCACATCAGCAACAGTACAACAGGGTTGGATTAGATACCAAAAACCCGCAACAGTAACACAAGGATAGGATTAGATACCACTCGCAACGTATCACAAGATAGGATTAATAACGCTCAGGGAGAGGTTTCACCAGGATAGGGGTTGATACACAGCTCAAAGACGGTATCACACGGATAGGAAAGATACACAGCTCCGCAAGGGGTATCACACAGGAAAATTAGGAAACACTGCTCACAAAGGAGATCACACAGGATAGGTTAGTACACGTCAGAAGACTATACACAGGATAGGATTAGACACAAGCTCAGCGAGGTATCAACAGGGAAAGGGTTAGATACACAGCTCAGCAGACAGTATAACAGGATAGGATTAGATCCAGCTCAGAAGACGGTATCACACGGATTGATTTGATCCCCGCTCCGCAGAGGTATCAACCCGGAAGGATTGATAACACTAGCAAGGGGATCACACGGATAGGGTTAATACACAGCTCACAGAGAAAATCACACAGGATAGGATTTGATACTCAGCTCAGCAGACAGATTTACACAGGATGGATTTGAACAACTAGCAGAGAGTACACAAGGAAGGATTAATACACGGGTCAGCGACGTATCACACAAAGGGTAGGATTAGTACCACTCAGCGGCAGTATCACACAGGGGGGATTGATACACAGTCAGGGCAACGTATCACTTCACAGCTTGATATCATCTTGCCTTTCCTCCTTGTCTTGCGGGGGAGGTTGGGGGTTGTTTTTTCCTAACCTGCGGTAATTACGTTTGGATGTAATTAATGTTTGGTCCTAGGAGCTTCGTTAAATGAACATAATCATGATTTTCGAGCGCATTCACCTTTCCTTCCCTGCGACGTCTCCCATTTCACATTATATCTGCTGATGAAGCCATAAAACAGTATGAACAATGTCAAGCCGTTTCCCCCCAGACCCCTGATTAGATTTTTTAGCACCTAAGAGCCGCTTAATTTAAAAGCTGACAGGACGGCTGCAGAGCGGTGTCCAGACAGCAGGGCGGTGTCCAGACAGCAGGGCGGACGTCCGCTAATACAGAAGCCCATAGTCCAGAATACTGGCAGCTCCAGCAATCATAGACCATGAATCACTCCCAGCGGAAGAACAAAAGAGAAAAGGAGCACAATAGTGAAATGTTGAAATAAAAAGAAGAAAAGGTTCCTCTCACCTTTTGAGGTAGCGCTCGTAATTTAGAGGCACAACACCTAGCGTTTGCGGGGCTTTGATTCTGTACCCCTTTATACGGCAGCCGCGGGTCGCGGGGTTTCCACCGGGGACCCATGGTGGGTTAGAGCAAATGTGGCAAAAAAGAGGGACCCGGGCCGGTGGTGGTAAAAAAAAGCCCGAGCTGGAGGCTTATTCAAAGATGTCACTTTATTCTTAAAAGGAGTTATCTTCACAAGATTAAAAACAGAACAAAATAAACTAAAACTTTGCGCGTTTCGCACGTGGACCCGTGCTTCATCCACACAGGATGTAACTGAGGATCAGTACAGGATAAGTAATGTATGTACACAGTGACTGCACCGCAAAAAGGGTGCAGTCGGGGTATAATTCAGATTAAAATCAGGGTCAGTACAGGATAAGTAAAAGTATGACGTGCGCACCGCAGTAGGGAGCGCAGCTCTGGAGGATAAATACAGGGTTAACCAGGATCAGAAAGGAAATTTGTAGAAGTACTGCACCCCGAAATTGGATGCCTCTGGAGTTAAACAATGTAACTCAGGGTCAGAAGGATAAGTAAAGTAGACACAGTGACGCACCAGCAAATAGTGGTGCGCTCTGGGTTAATTAGGATGTAAACCCGGGTCATACAGGATAATTTGTATGTACCCAGTACTGCCCCAGCAGAAAAAGTGACGCAGCTCTGGGTATAATACAGGATGTAACCAGGATCAGTACGGAAAGTAATTAGACACATGACGCACCAGCAAATGGAGCGCAGCCGGAGGGTAAACAGGGTTAACTCAGGACACTACAGGATAA
Organism: Phyllomedusa bahiana; assembly: GCA_025379985.1. Lineage (NCBI taxonomy): Eukaryota > Metazoa > Chordata > Amphibia > Anura > Hylidae > Phyllomedusa > Phyllomedusa bahiana. Next base: position 21,919 of record JAODAL010053050.1, read on the forward strand.
ATAAGTATTACAGTGACTGCACCAGCAGAATAGTAGCGCAGCTCTGGAGTATAAACGGATGAACTCAGGTCGTACAGGAAATATGTATGTAATAGCACCAGGGAAATAGTGATTGCAGCTCGGGGGATAATCCCGGGTGTAAATCAGGATCAGTACAGGATTAAAGGGTTAGTACAGTGAATGCACCGCAAATAGTGACGCAGCCGGGGTATAAAACAGGATGAACTCAAACAGTAAGGATAATAATTTATGTACAGGGGGCTGCACCAGCAGAAAGTGAGCAGCCTGGAGGGAAAAACAGGATGTAACTCAGGATCTACAGGATAAGGATGTATGTACAGTGAAAGCACCAGCAAATAGTGACGAGCTCTGGGTATAATACAGGAAAGAACTCAGGTCATACAGGATAAATAATGTTTACCGTGATGCACCCAAAAATAGTGAGTGCAGCTCAAAAAAAATTTAAAACTGGATTGAACAGTACAGGGAAAGTAAGTAGTACAGGACTGCACCAGCAGAAAATTTTGGAAAGCAGTTGGAGGATAATACAGGATGAACTCAGGATCGTAAGGATAAGTAATGCTAACACATTTTCGTACCAGCAGAATAGTGAGTCAGCTCTGGAGATAAAACAGGGTGTAATCGGATCAAAAAGGGATAAGTAATTATGTAAGTACTGCACCACAAATAGTGATTGCGGTCTGGGTATAATACAGGGTGTAACTCAGGATCAGTGCAGGATAGGGGAATGTATTTCACAAGGGCTGAACCAGCAGAATAGGAGCGACTTGGAGGATAATACGGATGTAAAATGATTTAAGGATAAGTGTGTATGTACAGGACTGCACCCAGCAGAATTGTGAGTGCCCCCTGGAGGATAATACAGGGGTAACTCGGTCATACGGATAATAATGTATGACATGACTGCACAGCAAAAAGTGAGTGCAGTTTCAGGATAATACGGGTGTAACTCAGGTCATACGGATAAGTATGTATGTACAGTGACTGCACCAGCGAATGTGAGTGCAGCTCTGAAGTATAATACGGGTTTAAACTCAGTTTCAGTACAGGATAAGTATGTAGGTACAGTGACTGCACCAGCAGAATAGTGAGCGCAGCTCTGGAGTATAATACAGGATGTGACTTCTGATCAGTCCTATAGGTTATACATTTACCATGGTTGCACTTGCAAGTCAAAAAATCTCCAATTGTACTAATCCTTAGGAGCCCTTGATCTTCTGTAGTCTCAGCCCTAAGCTCGTGTCCATATAATTATTAATGGCGGCGGGAGCTGATGAAATTTCAGGGTAAAGCCCCATGAAGGGATGAAGCGCAGTGAACCTCGCCGCTCAGTCATGTTCATGTTCAGAATGTGATGTATTCAATAAAGAAGCAATAACTCACATTGAAGAACTGATCCCTCCTCCCGTCCCCAGAGTCCAGTGGAACGCAGCCCCAGCTGAGGGCAGATGCTTGTCGATGCCTCCTGTACATTGTATTAAGACGTTTGCTGACCTCCAGGTCATCGCTGTCTCCCTCCATGTAATCCATAGGATGCAGGAAGCAGAGTTATTATCTGCAGCCGCACTGTCCTGGGAGAAGTGATTGTTTTGCCTGCACTGATTCAATAGCGATGGATTGGGAACATTGTGGGATATGTAATCAGATCAAGGCTAAACACAATATACTGGATACATTACGTGAGGAAATGCCTACCCATCATGCAATGCAGGCGACACCGAACGTGGGATTGTAGTTTTCATATTTGTCAATTAGGCTGTAGCAATGGTTGTTCCCCTGCTAATAAAATTGTATCAGGACCATTACTAGAGAATTTAGCTAGTAGCATAGATATCCAAAGCAGAGATTTAATAATACCACTGTATAACGGTCTAATAATACCGCCATACAATGACTGAATAACACTGCCCTAACCCTCCACTTAAAGAAAAACCGAATAATACAGCCAGATAGTGACTTAATAATAGTTCTATTCAGTGATCAAATAATATCATATAAAGTTACTGAATTATACCTCCAAACAGTGAATAAATAACACTGCCATACCATGCCACTATATAGAAACCGAATAATACAGCCAGATAGTGACTTAATAATAGTTCTATTCAGTGATCAAATAATATCATATAAAGTTACTGAATTATACCTCCAAACAGTGAATAAATAACACTGCCATACCATGCCACTATATAGAAACCGAATTACGCCAAAGTGATAATAATATTCTATTCAGTGAAAGAATATCCCTCCAAACGTGAATAAAAAACCGCCTTACAAAAAAAAGCCCCCATTAGAAACCAAATAATAAGCCCAGTGGAAATATAGTTCATCAGGATAAAAAAAAACATATAAAGTAACAAAATATATCCAAACAGTAAAAAAATACCCCCATACAGTGTTTATAATTTGCCCCATAAAAAAAAAAAATATACCCCATACAGTGACTAAAATAATGTTTTCAAAAGTGATCAAAAATAACATATAAAGAAAACAGAAGATCCCCCCAAAAAGTAAAATTAAATAATCCCGAAAACATGATTTATTAATCCCCATAAAAAACCCCAAAAAACACCCAGATAGTGACTTAGTAATAGTTCCATTCAATGATCAAATAATACCATATAATGTTACTGAATCATTCCTCCAAACAGGGAATAAATAATACCGCCATACTGTGTTTAATTATGCTGCCATACAGAAAATGAATCATACAGCCATACAGTCACTAAATAATAGTTTCATTCAGTGATCAAGTAATACCATATAAAGTTACTGAATCATACCTGCAAACAGTAAATAAATCATGCCGCCATACAGTGATTTATTAATGCCACCATATAGAAACTGACTAATACAGCCATACAGTGACTAAATGATAGGGCCATATACTGAAAAAACTGACAAAACAATACCATATAACATTACTGAATCATACCTCCAAACAGTGAATAAAGAATACCGCCATACAGTGTTTAATAAAGCTGTCATACAGAAAATGAATCATAAGCCAATAGTGCAAAAAATAGTTCATAAAAGATAAAATAATAACTATAAAGTAAAAAAGTACCTCAAAGAGTGAATAAATAAAAACCGCCATTAAAATGATTTATTAATGCCCCCATAAAAAAACCCAAAAAAAAGCCAAATAGTGACTTAGTAATAGTTCCATTCAATGATCATATAATACCATATAAAGTTACTGAATCCTGCCTCCAAACAGTAAGTAAATAATACCGCCATACTGTGTTTAATTATGCTGCCAACGAAAATTAAACATAAGCCCTACGTGACAAATGAAAGTTTACAATGATAAAAGATCGATAAAAGTTACTGAATCATACCTCCAAACAGTAAATAAATAATACCACCATACAGTGATTTGTTAATGCCAACGTATAGAAACTAAGTAATATGGCCATACAGTCACTAAACTATATGGCCATATACGGAAAAAAATGACAAAACAATACCATATAAAGTTGATGAATTTTACCTCCAAACAGTGAATAAATAATACCGCCATACAGTGTTTTAATAATGCTGCCATATAGAAAAATGGATCACACAAACATACAGTAACTAAATAATAGTGCCACACAGTGAAAAAAACAAA
>JAODAL010053051.1:0-25552 GCA_025379985.1 Phyllomedusa bahiana
GTCCACCACCCTGTGCTGTGGCGCCGTCACCGCCACACTCTGTCACTGATGTTGCCACCTCATTCTTCAGCTTGTTTTTTTCCAGCTTTCTCTGGCATGACTTTATCAGGCAACATTCCCGCTTCAGTTTTTTGGTCAGTTTTGCCCTCTTAAGTGCCCAGGGAATTTTATAGTGAAGCGATTCTAAGAGCGGCGGCAGTCATGTGCGTGTCATACTAAAACACAACATTGCATGAAGACCAAACCAAGCTCCCTCTGCATATTTAAGCATGGCACAACGTTCTACAGCAACCTGCAGGCTCTGTGCAGCCTGGAAATAGCTGTTTTTTAATGTGATTCGTCCCGAAGTAATTCAGACCGAAGTTATTTTTGTCGGGAAATTCGGCGAAGTGAGCGAACCGAATTTTTGAGAAATTCGCCCATCTCTAGCTACCAGATGTGTGTCTAACATAACATTTTAGTGAACCCTGCTGCCTATGGAACTCTAAAGTTGACAGATGGTCATTGCACCTCTGCTTACAGAGTTGCATCCACAGAAAAGGGTTTACTTTTTACTGCAGTATTGGAATTGGACATCCGCTGATTGGCTACTCCAATGAGTCACATTTTTTGGTTTATTGAATGGCTGGATGTTGGCGTGTCAGGCGGGAAACATCAGAAAACAAACATCCTGCAACAATTGTCAGAAGAACACAAGCTGGTGGTGGCAGCATTATGGTCTGAGAAACGTTTTTGTGCCATTCTCTGGGCCATTGATTCATGTGGAAGGCACTGTCATTCGATTTCGGTATGAATCCATCCTAGTAGACCAGGTACACCCATACATGCTGATTTTCTTTCCTGAGGTGGATGGGATCTTCCAACAATACAATCTCTCTCCATTATCCAGTGGATTTATGTGGCATGTTCTTTTACAGATTTTGCAGTGGGGCTCAGAAGCTTTAGGTTACTCCTCTGATTATGGTAATAGATGGTCTACAGAACAGGAAGGCAAAACAACCCTCTCCCCCATCATCACAGCACTCCAAAGTTAGATTACTTTAACTGTAAAGAATGCTTTCCTGTATAGATGTCTGAATTGGTTTTTGTCCACACATAATTAATATGTCTACATAATGAAAAGTACATAATCCAAATTTTACAAACCAATAGTTACCCATCAATTCCAACTGTTACTTACCCACTCCAGTATTGATGCTCCAGTTGTCACTGCTGATCTATGTTTACTTGTCTTGCAGTAATGACGTAACATACATTAATGGCAGATACCGGCCACAGTTGTCTCTTGCATTATATGCTAACATCAGCACTCAGGTCAGGAACTGGATGCAGAAGTCACAAGCATGTATGGCTCGTCATCATTGCAGGAAAAGTGAATGGAGCACGGTGAGGACCATTGGCACATTGACAATGGCATGACCCTGCATTTGACAAGTGAGTAATGACTGGTTTGTTATTTTGTAACATTTCTGTAATGTACCTTTTTAATATGGCAACCCCTCTCTTACCTCTCTGTTTAAACAACAAGAATCGTGGCTGCTTTACAGCTGCTGCTTGACATTGGGCACTGCTGCTAAGTTTTCTGGTAACCAGGGTGCAGGAAATTGTAATTGCATGAGTTTATTTTACCTACTTTATCTCTCTATTATTATTATTTTGTGGGATTTTTATTGCTAACACTAAATTGCTAAATGTGATTTTTCAGTTCATGATTTGTTCAGTATGCACACCTTTCCTATTTATAACCAGACGTCTTGTTGAGACATCAGCACATCATACAGTTTTGTTAACTTATACTAAATAAGGTCTCTGCAGACAGATTATTTTTATATTGCCTTTATATAACGTCTATAAAAAACATTGTGTAAATGCAATGTACCATTTACTTTGAAGTAAAGTTTAATTCTATTTCATGTACTCCCTCCTTTTTAGTTTTTCTGACTGTACATTCTATAAATCTCTCCTAAGAGTGGATGATATTAATTATTATATGCATTCTTTTTAATTATATTAGCTCTTTTCACAAGGCATTCATGCTGCACATTTACAGTATGAACTGGAAAAAGCTCCCAGTGTGCATTGTAAAATTATCCATGGACCTCCAAAAAAGTAATTTAAAGGTAGGAATACCCAATGCAGTCTCAGCTCTGTTATGATGCAGCCCAGAACCACTGGGACAGCCTAGCACCAGGGCCTTTTAAATAAACTTAATGAGTGGCCACATGGATTTGCAGGTGAACACAGCCATTAACAAATCAATGTTCGTCAGTATTCACTGCTCATTATTGGCTGTGCGGTCTTGCAATCCATGTGGCTGCTCATTAAACTAATTAAAAAATCTCTGGTGTGGGTTCCACAGTGGGGTCTCGGACATGTCACTGCTGCACTGTGACCACGCTAAGAATGCACTGTGTGTTCCTAACCTAAACCGGTTAAGGTTTGCTGTATGAAATGGAAAAGAGAGCTGCACAATTCTATAGATCTAGATGCAGTAAGAAAAATACCATGTGGTATACATTTTTTAATCTGCTACCCTATGTATAAGTCACATATGTCATAGGCATACATTGAAGCTATATGTGATGGACTACCCTGATGTGTAGCTCCTATATATACTCTTCGAGCCTAATCTGAATAGCTCAGTAATTTGAACCTGTATATTTTATTCGCCTCAGAGAAAGAACACATAGCCTGTATGCCTCTTTGTGCTTTGGATCTATATCCAATTTGCAATTTTTAGGGGAAAAAAAGCTTTGGACGTGGCAACAAAAACAGCAAGAAAACTGGCACGTACTGTATGAGAACAGCTGTATGATGTGTTCATATATGGCAGCAGAAATTTGTATTTTTACTGGTGATTTATTTGCTTGTAGTCTATAGTCATTCTATTGATGCTGTAATGGGTAACAGCTCTCCTAGTCCTTACCTCCTGGTGAGCTTGTGCTGATTTAAAGCAGACAATCTGAACTGGAAGAGCTGCAGTATAAAGAGTCAAGAAGACAAAGCAGCAGCCTGAGTCTATGATTAGACAAGAGGTCAATTTCAGACCACGTCACAGTCACTTTAGGGTATATTCATATGCAGGTTTTGAGAAATCACAGCAAAAACCCTTTGTATCATTGAACCCTAACTGTGCCAATCTCATTTTGCTGACCTTTTTATATGTTCTGCTGTGTATTTGATTTTGAAATCTAAGATTTTTTTATGGATGGTGCTGAACACTACTTCTTTTCAGAAAGAACCAAAGCACTATAGAGAATAGATAGCAGTTAAGCAATATATGTAATATATGACATATACTGTATGTAGCTAAATATATAATTCCCATAATCCAATAATAATTGACTGTGGCAAATATGCAATAATACAGGACATCAGGCGTTGAAGCACATTTTTTATGTCTATATTGCCAGTATGTATAATCCAACTTTTATTAACTGCATTTTTGGACTATAAGACACAATTTTCTACCCCTAAAAACGGGGCTAAAAATGTAATGCATCTTATAGTCTAAATGTAGGTGTATAGAGTAAGCTCACTGGCTGCCACTAGCAACCAGGATTGGAGGTAGCACTGATTCCAGCTTTTAACCCCTAGATGCCGAGGTAAATGTGATCACTGCATTAAAGTGGTTAAAAACAGTGCTGCTCATCATTCTGTTGACTGATAATGCCCCGGCAATGCAATGCATTATTATTGTACATTGTTCTGAAAAATATTATTAATGCAGAATAATGTACAAGTAATTGCGCCTCCTGGAGGTCAACTACCTTAGGAGGACTGAAAATACAAGTGTAAAAAGAAAGTCTTTAAAATGCAAAACAAAACGTTATACAAAAAGTATTACAAGCTCAAATAATCCTTTTGCCATTTTACGAAAAACAAACAAACAAAATTTCATCTTCTTTATGTCCCAGTGCGACTTTTGATAATAAAATATGATACTTAGATTTATAGTTCTTAGAGCTTCCAAAATCTAGTTATGCAGAATCAGAATTTTGTTATATTAAAAGCTAAGGAACAAATCTTTGGGAGCTGTAGTTCCTAACATGGATATCACCCAGCTGTCCAAGAAGCAGATGTAACTGAATAGATATTGTAGCATCTTTACTAGAAAAGGACAGCTCAAGGACGTTACTGCTAAATTTCTGATTTTAGGACATGTTCCTTATCAGGTATGTCAGTGACTGCCGCAATTATTATGAGTTAGCAATAGAGGAAATTTCCTTTTCAGTTTTGTAGGTAGAGCTTTTTTCAATGCAAACACAGTGGCTTCAAACAGCAATCTTCTGCCGTAGTGCGTAGAAATCCTGAGCACAAGCAGCACTGTGTATATCTCCCACAGCTCTGCAGCACGCACACAGAGCTGCATCTGTTCACTGTGTCCAAGGACAGAGCTAGGTCACTGTTTCCGATGTAAGGCTCCAGATAGAGTATTGGCTTTATAATAATGCTCTCGCTTTAAACATTTGGTAAATATTGTCTTGATGGATCAAACAGAAAGTTACACTGGGTTAATGAGAAATTGTCATTATTAGATTGCTAGGTTGGTGGTTGGAAACAAAAAGTTGATTTTATGAGGCAATGCTGCTATATGCATGTACATTGCCCTATGATGTGCAAGAATATACAAGCTTCATATTCCACATTACACATTAAAACCGCTAGAAAAAAGGCTACCACAAAAAAGTTACATAAAAGAACACATTTTTTATTGAATACACATAAAATGTACAATAAAAACAGTATATATGGGGTAAATAGTAACGACTTCTGAGGACACCAAACATCAGGTATACATAAAAGATACAAATATCCTTTAAACCTCCTCTACACACCACCCACCCAATAAATCTCTACAAATTGTATTAGTCGTAGGAACTACTGCCAAAGACAGGACAGCAAACATCGGTTAAACATAAATAGCACAAATTCTAGACACTATCTTACCAATACATCACTATTAAGGTATGTTCACACGGCTTTTGACGCGCATTTCGCCGCGTACTGCGCTTAATACATGGAAAAATGCACGCCGCGTTTACGTTAATTCATAACTCTTATAGCTATGGATTACACGTCGTCTCCCCACGCGTAAAATACAATAAAATTGACATGCCAATTGTTAGCGGCGCTTACACGGCGCTGACAATGCAAGTCAATGGGGCCGGCTGGGTAACGCCCCCCCTCGTGCTTTGGAATTACGCACTGATCAGTGCATGCTTCCAAAACACCCGCCGTATTGCAGCACGTATTATACGCGCTCCAATACGCCGTGTAAACATACCCTTGGAGAAGAGCGAATCGATTCCAACGAAGTGGAATTCGTTTAGAATGTCAGGAAAAATTCAGTTCTGAACAAAGCTGAAGTTCATGGCGATTCATGGTAACGAATCTAAAATGGTCGCGAGCACATGATGTGGGGCAAAGAACTATAGGAGGAAGAAAGGAACGCCCTCAATGACATGTGCAGACATGCAGCCAATCAGCAGCCAGCCAGCTTCCATAGATAGGGCAGCCATGTTAAAGTCTGCCACTTGTCACTGTGTCTTGTATGCAGAAGTATTTCTGTTTAGCAGCACTAGATTGTACTCTGTGCAAAAGGCTTCTGATTGTCGAGTTACTGGAATGAAATACCTTTAAAATACACAGATGTGTGTCATATACACACCTGTTCCGGAACCAGCGTTTTTTATTTTGGGAAATTACTATCTGTGGCAAAGAGTTAACTTTTTCACTTATTCTGGAGAACTCTGTGTCAAACCCAGTGTGTGTATTTCTGCCCTACACACATCTGAAATCCATCCAGTTCCATCTGTTGGGAAATTGCTATCTGTGGCCAAGAGTTAATTTTTTCACTTATTCTGGGGAACTCTGTGTGAAATTCAGTGTCTGTATTTTTCATATACACACAACTACATTAAACCGAGTTTGTTTTATTGTAAATTTTTGATCAAACAGTATGTCAGACAGAGAGGTGGCAGGCCCTTCACACGCGAGTGGCAGTGGCACAAATGTTCCTGGAACAGGCACAGGTTGCAGCACAGTAAGGGGAAGTCACAGCAGGGGTGACTCGGCAAGGCCACAGCTACCGGTGTCATCTAGTGACCGTGTGTTAACCACCAATCCAACGGTTGTTGAATGGTTGACTAGGTCATTCACTTCCTCCCAGATGACATCTAACAACCCACCAAGAGTCGTGGGTAATTCAGATTTCAGCCCTTAGTTGGCATGGCCCGGGAGCAAGTAAGGGGGCCCCCACCTGTCCTCAACCTGCCCTCTGTCCCGTTCACCCCTTTTCCCCCGGAACTACTATGTGCTCTGCCCCCAACATACAGCGGGGGAGAATTTTTGAGGACAGTGGCAGAAACTTGGCAGCAAAGGGGGTGGGGTAGGCATCCGCTGTTTCTTGTAGTGGTGGGAAATAGTAGGGGGGGAAAGGTGGCATGGGAGGTTATTTTGTAGCAGTCGGGGCCTGTACACCGAGACCATTGGGGGGACACATGCGGGAAAAACACTAACGATGACGATGTAGCCGTTGCATTGGGGACCCCGGGTAAGTAAGGGCTTATCATCATCTGGGTAAAGGGAGGGGGGGTTGACATAGGCAGCAGTGTACCCACAAGTCGGATTGGTCGGGGTCAAAAGGGGTGGCACAGTGGAGGTGGGAACCAAAAGCAGCCACGGGGTAGCCACCCACTTTGAGGCCCCTTCTTGGGCTAAAAGTAGGGCTCCCCGAGGCAGCATGGTAGCAGTCAGCGTGCGGAGGTTAATAAAAAATAAACGTACCGCGGTGTGGCATTTTTTTTCCAAAGACCCCGGGAGGCGAAATAATATGTAGAATCTGGGGCAAAAAGTGAAGCGTGCCGGGGCCCCAAAAATATTGGCACCATGGCCCTGATCAACAATCCCAGCCTAATCCAGGGGCCCGGAAAAAACGGTCTTGATGTGGTTTGGGCCCTCCTGCCGCACAACGCAGCAGCACCCCGTGGCCACATCCCCCTTTCAGGGATTTGGGAGCACAAAATGGTGAAATGAGTGGCTTTTACCCCGGTGACGGAGCGAGGACAGGAGCACCCGGGGGAGGTAGAGGGGAATGAGAAAGGAGGGAGATTACCAAGACACCCCGTGGCAGTAAAAATTTGGGAGATGGAGGCAGGGCCCCTCGCTGGCCAGCCCAAAAAGGGGGCCCTTTTTTTCCCCCCCCTTGTTGAAGGGAGGACAAACCCCAACCCCCCCCCCATAGAGACACCCCATTTTACCCTTTTTTCCCCCGAAAAAAAAAAACACCCCCCAAAAAATAAGACATGGTGAAATTTTTTTTTCAAGCTTACAAAAAAAAGGCCTCCCCAAAAAAAAAAGGGCCCTAGCGGCAATCTTTTACTACAGCTCCCCCCTAACTATATTAGATTAGCAGACATTTAAATGGGTTTTAAACTTGTATGGGGGTTACCCGGGCAGAGATGCCCCTTTTAAGGGAAAATTTTGCTATTGTAGACATAATGGTTTGGGGCCGATGATTCAAAAAGAAATGTCACAAGAAATTAAACTATGAAAATTCAGGGTTCGGAGAGGTTATGATGAAAACCCCAAAAAAGATGAGAAATGGTAAATGTATAAATAAAAGGGTTGTATATGGAAAAAATTTGGGAGTCATAAAAAAAATTCTGAGGGGAAATTTTTGGGAGTTTGATTTTTTATTCAAAATGTTGTGAGTTTTTTGGCCCCCTACAGTATATTAATAAATGGGATTTTTTTTTGTTAAACCCAATAAATGTTTCTTGTTCATGGAAAAATAAGACTTTCCTGAAAAAAGCCCTAGGACCTCTTTAGGAGAAAAAATTTTAATGTAAAACACTGTCGGGAACTACTGGGAGCCAAACGGGATTTGTGGTGCAACTTCAGAGTTTGCACTGGAGAACCTTTCCTGCCCGTCCCAAAAAGTGGGGGCACCCAAGGGGGTTTGTTCGGGCCCCCAACCCCGGGGGTGGCCCTTAGTTACCCCAGGAAAAACTGGGCGGGTAAACCCCCAAAAAAATTTGGGGAGGGGACTCACCTTTTTCAAAAAGAATAGGCATGGGTAGCCAGGATTTTCCCCCACCCCAATGCTGGTGCATAAGATTAGATCAGCCATGCCACCCCCCCAAACTTCTGGCTATGCCTCAGTTACTTTTCGGGATGCGGGGCCCCCCACCTATGCCACAATCTGCTGCGGGCTGCTCTTTCTACCACCCCCCAAATTTTTTTAACCCGGGACTGGTTTTTTACCACCCATCCCCATCTTCACAGGGCCATTATTTTTAGCCTTTGATACTGCTCCAAACCTTTCACCCTCAGGTCTTCTCAGCGAGTGCTGTAAATCTCGCATTCTGTCATTGTGCCCTCGGGGGCCTACTAAAGTTGCCCCTTTCTCCAAAATCTGTCATTGTGCCACTTTTGTGCCCAAATTCATCCCTGCTCCCCCACCCCCAAAAATTTTGCATTTGCTACTCTGTGGCCCTACTCATGCTGCTGCACCTCCAAAATCTGTCATTGTCCCAAACTCTGTGACCTACCATTTTGCTGCCACCTCCAAATCTGAACATTTGTTACTCTTTGGCCTACTCATCCCTGCGCCCCCCAAACCACAATTTTCCCATTTCCCAACTTTGGGGCCAAATCATGTTGCTGTCACATCCACAATCTCTCATTTTTCCATTTGGGTGGCCTACCCTGTTCCCCCCCCCTCCACAGCCCTGTCATTTGCTCCTGTTTTACAAATCGCTGTGCCACCTCCACACTATGTAAATTGTGCCACCTTTTTGGCCTAACCATTTCCCCGGCACCTCCACATCTGTCATTGTCCCTCTCTGTGGCCAAAATCTTTGCTGTGAAAAATGACCAAAAACTCACTGGCCCCGCCCCCCTGTGGTTTCCTAATGCTCCACCACTCTATGATTTTTGCCAAAATTTTTTGGTTTTTCCCCTTTTTTTAAATCTGTCAGAAGGAATGAAAAGGAAAAACCCCCCCGATTGTGATTGGGAGAAGCTGTAAGACCAGCATAACTTTGGTCCTTTTTTTGAAATCGGTTTGTTTAAAATTTAGGTGGGCCCAAAAAAGCAAAAGGGGATACAAAACACAGAAGACATGCAAAAATTCAATTTATTTCATCCCCTGTTTTGGATCAACTTCTATTTTTTTTTGGTTTAGATACGGGATGGATTGTTGCCCGTTTGATAGCAAAAACCCGTAAGGCCAGTAATTGACCTTTTCCTTTTGGGTTTGCTTTCAGGTTTGTTTTGTTTGATTAGGTGCCAAAAGCGGGAGTGGATGCAAAAACAAAGACATCAAATTTTTAAATTTTAACTTATCATCTCTGTTTTGGATCAACCCCTGTTTTTTTTTTTGGGGCTTTAGCAAAACTGTTTGGATTTTTGCCCGATTGAAAAAGGACACTGATGGAAAAAAGGGAAAGGGAAAAAAATGATCAGTGATGTCAACCAAAATTGCTCCCACACCCCCCCACTTTTTTTGGGGGGTTTGGGGGGCCCTTCTACAGGGAAATCACTTTTTAACGAACAGGTGTCACGGGGGGGCCCTTTGGGGCCCCGCTTTGTGGGGCCCGGTGGGGGACGCTCACCCTGCCGGCCCGGGGCCCCGGGCCCTTTTTACCTGGCCGCGCTCCTGCTGCAGCTCCAGTCTCTCGGCGCATGCAAACCCCGCTCCCCAGGGGCACCGCCCGCTCTGTAAATTTTTAAGGGGCCCGTGCCCGGTAAATTTGGGGATTGCCGGGATGCCCTTTTTTTAAGCCCCGGCCCCCTTTCCCGGAAATCTTTTGGGCCCGGGTCTTTTGTGCCATTTAGCCCATAGAGGGAAAACGTTCCTAGCCTTTTTCGATTTTTCCGTGTACTTTTAGTTTGCTTCCCTTCCCCCGACCACGAATCTTGCCGCCTGCCCGCCTTCTGCCTGTCCACGGGCCACGAACCAATAGCCCCTTTCCTGACCTCCTGTGTCCCCCAAATATGGGGCCCGCCCGCCCATTTTGTACCACGCTACACCTCGGCTGCCTCCGCAAGCAAGTCACGTCAGGGGTAGCGACCTGGTAGACTCCCGCCGCAGCAAGTCCTCCCGCTTTGCGGCGGGCTCTGGTGAAAACCGGGACCTTCTTAGAGTCCGCTCCCTGGCGTGGCTTATCCCTTGCGGCGATCCAGAGGATCCACTATCTCCAACCGTGACAACAGGTTCTGGCATAATCTGTGGAATCATCTGAATACGGTGTAAATGGAGTGAACTCTTTGTCGCTATAGGATCTTGGCCCTCTGCTTGCTTCTTTCTAGCTGACGCTGACATTAAACTGTAAGGCTGCCTTCCAACTTCAGTTATTTGGTCAGTTTTGACCCCGTAACTGCCCAGATAAATGAAATGTGAAGCGATTCTAAAAGCGGCGCCTGTCATCTGTGTGTCATACTAAAAATATATATTTGTAATATGCAAAATTTTAATACAAACTCAGTTACACAAAAAAACCAACAAATTATATTCACCTTCCTCAGGTCCTCGTTTCCAGCGCTGCGTCTCTTCAGTCTTCCATTTACAACGTTCTACTTCCAATTGGACACATCACTGCTGCAGCCACAGAATAGTGGTCGCAGCAGTGATGTGCCTATTGGGAAGTTAAAGATCTGCAAAGGGAAGACTGGATCTGGAGGGATCTGAGGACCAAGGGAACAAGAGTATAAGTTTATTATTTTTAACGTCGCCCCAGGAGCATTATATTATTTTAATAGATTATCTGGTGATTGGTTCTTAAGTTAGCTCCAAATGGGATTGTTTTCTGCTAGACCTGTGGGCCCCTGAAATATCAGGACTACGCTATTGTGACAGAGCTTGGGTCTTGAGTCAAAGCACAAAAGATTACAAGAAGTGTATGTTCAACAAGGAAGGCTTAAAAAAATGAAAAAGTTTTATTAAGTTTCTAAAGTTCTCCACAACTCCTTTCATGTAAAAATGTGAACAATAAAAAACATAATTGGTATCACTTCATCTGGAAATATTCAACTATTAAAATATAATTGTCACGGGGGTCGCGGGCTCCGCTGCCCCCCGCGACCATCTCCCCGCTCGCAGGGGGTCCGGCGCGGCGGCCCGCGACCACCCCTCTGCTGCCTCGGCCTCGGCGCCGCCTCTCTTACCCGGCCGCGCTCCGGTGAACGCCGCTCCTGCCTGTCCCGGCCGTCGTGCGCGTGGCCATCGCTTAAGGCGCGCGCACGCCGGCTTCTCTAAATTTAAAGGGCCAGTGTCCCGATAATTGGTCATTCTCGGGCGCTGGTTCTATTTAAGGTATCCGCCCCCAGTACTTCCTGACAGTCTGTTGGTGTGCTTACCTAGTGTCTAGAGAGTATTGCTGTTCCGTCCTGATTACCCGTGTACCAGTCCGTTCCGTTTCCTGACCTTGCCTGTTTGCCGCCTGCCCTGACCGTCTGCCTGCCTCTGACCACGAACCTCTGCTGCCTGCCCTGACCTTCTGCCTGTCGCCGACTACGCCTCCGGATTACGTTTCTGTGCCATGCTGTACCCCGGCTGCCTTCGCAAGCAAGTCACGTCAGGGGTAACGACCTGGTAGCCTCACGCCGCAGCAAGTCCATCCTGCTTTGCGGCGGGCTATGGTGAAAACCGGGGGCTACTTAGACTCCGTTCCCTGGCGTGGCTTAGCTATCATCGCTTGCGTTGGTCCAGCGGATCCACTCCTCCGTTACAGTACAGACTGGCCATGGATTCCGCCAGGGTACCTCTGCCTGATCTTCGGGACGTCACTACAGCTGTCGCCCAGCAGAGCCAACGCATCGACCAGCTAGCGGCCATGAGCAGAACCTGCGACTCGTCTGCCTCCACCGGCTGCCGCCTCTGCACCTTCATCCGTTGCTCCGCATCCATTGCTCTACCTGCTCCGGTCTTCGGACCCTCTCTGCATCTGCCACTCCCCTCACGCTACGATGGAGATCCCAAGAAATGCCGTGGGTTCATCAGCCAGTGCTCCATCCACCTCGAGATGATGGGGCACCTATTCCCTACAGAGCGAGCCAAGGTGGCCTTCATTATCAGCCTCTTGTCTGGAGAAGCCTTGGCTTGGACTACGCCCCTATGGGATCGAGGGGATCCTCTGACAGCGGACCTCAAATCAATCCTCAGGGGTTTCCGCACCGTCTTTGAGGAACCAGGCCGTACTTCTTCGGCTGCCGCAGCGCTGCTCCGGCTCCGTCAGGGCGACACCACAGTCGGTCAGTATTCGGTGCAGTTTCGCACTCTCGCTTCGGAGCTGGACTGGAACAACGAAGCGTTGGTGGCGACATTTTGGCAAGGCCTCTCGGGGCGAATCAAGGACGAGCTCGCCGCTCGGGATCTACCAGCTGCCTTGGATTATCTAATCCATTTGGCCACCCGAGTGGATATTCGCTTCGCCGAAAGGCAACAAGAGCTCCGCCTACAACAGGTAACGTCGTTTCCCCCGCTTGGCTCCCACGTTCCAGCGGTCACCTCTTCCTCCTTCAACGGTCTCTGAAGAGGAACCTATGCAGGTCGAGAGAGCCCACCTGTCTCAGGAGGAACGTTCTCAGCGTCGTCTGAAGCAGCTGTGCTTCTATTGTGGCGGCTCTGGCCATTTCATTGGGGACTGTCCGGTGCGCCCCGGAAACTTCCGCACCTAGGGCTCGTAGGAGAGGCACCCCAAGGTGTCAGAACGGCCTCTCCCCTTCTGACCAGACCCGTAAATAGTGGTGCTTCTCCGGCACGCACCTTCCAGGCCACCGCCTTTATTGATTCAGGATCAGCAGGAAACTTCATAAGCCACGAACTTGTGACCAGGTTTCGTCTTCCTGTGACTCCATTGCTGAAACCTATGTTCGTCTCCTGCCTTAAGGACGCTATCCGCTTCCGTACGGCCCCTTCTTCTTGCAAATTGGGGCTCTTCACAAGGAGACGTTGAGACTTTTAGTCTTACCTCGATCCTCCTCGGAGATCCTATTGGGCCGTCCTTGGCTACTGGACCATACCCCGACCTTGTATTGGAGCACAGGTGAAGTCATGCGTTGGGGTTCCGCGTGTCTCTCTCGTTGCCTGTCCAAGCCGCAACTCGATCCTCAAGTCGCCTCCCGGAAGCCTGCCAAGCCTCCTCCAGGTCTATCTTCGCCTTACTGGGACTTTGCCGATGTCTTTTCGGAGAGTCAGGCTGAAACTCTTCCTCCACACCGGCCTTATGATTGTCCCATTGACCTGCAATCTGGCTGTACTCCTCCCAGAGGCCGGGTTTACCCTCTCTCCGTCCCGGATACTAAGGCGATGTCTGAGTACATCAAGGAGAACCTCCGCAAAAGGTTCATCCGTAAGTCCTCGTCTCCGGCTGGAGCCGGCTTCTTCTTCGTGGAGAAAAAAGACGGGTCCCTCCGGCCTTGCATCGATTATCAGGGCCTGAACAAAATTACCATAAAAAACCGCTACCCCGTTGCCCTTGACTCCGAACTCTTTGACCGCCTGCGAGGGGCGAAAATATTTTCTAACTGGATCTTCGTGGGGCCTACAATTTAATCCGCATTAAGGAAGGCGACGAATGGAAAACGGCATTTAATAGTCGGGACGGCCATTTCGAGTATTTGGTTATGCCTTTCGGTCTCTGCAACACCTCGGCAGTATTTCAGAATTTTGTCAATGAAATCTTTCAGAACCTACTCTATGTCTGTGTAATCGTCTACTTGGACGATATCCTCATCTTCTCCCCAGATCTCGAGACTCATCGCCACCACGTCCGCCAGGTCCTCAGGCGACTCCGCACTCATCAGCTCTTTGCCAAACCCGAGAAGTGTCTGTTCGAACGCACCAGCTTACCCTTCCTAGGGTACATCGTCTCTGATAGGGGTCTCCAGATGGATCCTTCCAAGCTCTCCGCGGTGTTGCAATGGCCACAACCGGTGGGCCTCCGGGCCATTCAACGTCTTTTGGGGTTTGCTAATTATTACAGACAATTTATTCCCCACTTCACTACACTTGTGGCTCCCTTGGCTCTGACTCGGAAGAACGGCAATCCCAAGTCCTGGCCCCCAGAAGCTCAAGACGCCTTCAACCGTCTCAAAGCTGCATTTGCATCGGCTCTGATCCTGTCTCGCCCAGACCCTAACCGTCCGTTTATTCTGGAAGTAGATGCCTCTTCAGTCGGCGCCGGCGCTGTCCTTCTGCAGAGATCCTCCTCTGGTAAACTTCGTACCTGAGGATATATCTCCAAAACTTACTCTCCTGCGAGAAGAACTATACCATAGGTGATCGAGAATTACTGCAATAAAGCTGGCTCTTGAAGAATGGCGTCACCTGCTGGAGGGGGCTCACCACCCTATTGAAATCTTCACAGACCACAAGAACCTCCTGTATCTTCAGTCGGCCCAATGCCTGAACCCCAGGCAGGCCAGATGGTCACTATTCTTTGTCCGTTTTGACTTCCATCTACATTTTCGGCCGGCCGAGAAAAACATCCGGGCGGACGCCTCCTCTCTTCGTCCTCGGATACGGTGGGTCTCGAGTCTCCTCCCCAGCACATTGTCCCCCCTGAGCGACTCGTCACGGCCGCCCCCGTGGATCTCCAACGCCTACCCCCCGGGAAGACGTATGTGCACCCTGCCTTGCGCCCTAGATTTCTGAAGTGGGGACACGCTTCTCGTGCGGCTGGGCATCCAGGAGTCCATAGGTCGCTGCAACTGATCTCCCGCTATTACTGGTGGCCTACTCTTGCTCAGGATGTCAGGGACTTTGTTCTAGCCTGCACCTCCTGTGCCCGGAATAAGGTCCCTCGTCTCAAACCCGCGGGCCTTCTTCAGCCTCTCCCTGTGCCGGAAAAACCCTGGACCCATGTAGCCATGGACTTCATTACCGACCTCCCGTCCTCTTCTGGAAACACGGTCATCTGGGTCGTGACCGTGTTTCCAGAATGGCTCACTTTGTCCCACTGCCTGGGTTACCCTCTGCTCCTCAGCTGGCCCAATATTTTTTCAGTCACGTTTTCCGTCTGCATGGTCTCCCGTTACACATTGTCTCTGACAGGGGAGTCCAGTTCATTGCAAAATTTTGGCGGGCTTTGTGTGGTCAATTGCAGGTTCGCTTAGATTTCTCATCCGCATACCACCCTCAAACGAACGGGCAGGTAGAGAGGGTTACCCAGTACGGGTACCTACCTGCGGCACTTTTGTGTCCGCTCGGCAGGATAATTGGTCTGATCTCTTCCCTGGGCAGAGTTTTCTTATAACTCTTTAGATTCGGATCCGGGGGGCCTCCCCCTTTTTTGTTGTGTTTGAGTTACATCCCCGCCCCTCCCCCTTGGTACCTCGTGTCATGTCCCGGCCCTGGATGCCCATTTACATTACATCAAGGCTCTCTGGCAGCTCACACGACAGGCCCTGTTACGGGCTTCTGCTCGCACTAAAGTCCAGGCTGACAGATACCGTAGCCTTCGCCCTTATTTGAGCCTGGCGATAAGGTTTGGCTATCCAGCAAATATATTCGCTTTAGGGTGCCTAGCTACAAGCTAGGTCCTAAATACGTGGGTCCCTTTGAGGTACTGCTAAACCCGGTGTCCTACAAGCTCCGCCTGCCTCCTACCCTGCGCATCCCAAACTCCTTCCATGTCTCCCTCCTCAAGCCTGTGGTGCTGAATCGCTTCTCCCGTGGTCCTGTCTCACCTTCTCCTGTGGCCAACTCTGATAACATCTTTGAGGTCAAGGAGGTGTTGGCTCAGAAGACAGTGAGGGGGAAGCGGTTCTTTCTTATTGACTGGAAGGGGTTCGGGCCGGAGGAGCGGTCGTGGGAACCGGAGGCCAACCTGTCTCCTGACCTCCTCTCTAGGTTTCTAAAAAAGAGGGGGAGACCTAAGGGGGGGGGGGGGGGTACTGTCACGGGGGTCGCGGGCTCCGCTGCCCCCCCGCGACCATCTCCCCGCTCGCAGTGGGTCCGACCACCCCTACTGCTGCCTCGGCCTCGGCGCCGCCTCTCTTACCCGGCCGCGCTCCGGTGAACGCCGCTCCTGCCTGTCCCGGCCGCCGTGCGCGTGGCCGCCGCTTACGGCGCGCGCGCGCCGGCTTCTCTAAATTTAAAGGGCCAGTGTCCCGATAATTGGTCATTATCGGGCGCTGGTTCTATTTAAGGTATCCGCCCCCAGTACTTCCTGCCAGTCTGTTGGTGTGCTTACCTAGTGTCTAGAGAGTATTGCTGTTCCGTCCTGATTACCCGTGTACCAGTCCGTTCCGCTACGTTTCCTGACCTTGCCTGTTTGCCGCCTGCCCTGACCGTCTGCCTGCCTCTGACCACGAACCTCTGCTGCCTGCCCTACCTTCTGCCTGTCCCCGACTACGCGTCTGGATTATGTTTCTGTACCACGCTGTACCCCGGCTGCCATCGCAAGCAAGTCACGTCAGGGGTAACGACCTGGTAGCCTCACGCCGCAGCAAGTCCATCCTGCTTAGCGGCGGGCTCTGGTGAAAACCGGGGGCTACTTAGATTCCGTTCCCTGGCGTGGCTTAGCTATCACCGCTTGCGTTGGTCCAGCGGATCCACTCCTCCGTTACAATAATGATATATCTAAACAAAATGCTGAAAAAAAGTCATGTATGTCAGAATAATAGCAACACGAACACGATTTCCTTTTTAAAAGTTATTTTATGGAAGTAGTAAAACATGTAACTGCTACCGCACAGTGATTGCTGTAAAGATGAAACCCGGAAAACAATTATGAAGAGAAACATTATAACTTTTAGAAGGCAATGAAAAATAAAAATGTGCGGTGTCAGGAAGGATAGTTTCTGGGGAATTATGTTGGTGTATCTGGAACAACAGGGGTAGGGCTCAGATTAGTTGGGATTCAAATACTGATAAATATGTTGTTTTGTTTGTTAGTATTAGGCTGCTGAATGGAGTTTTATTGTAAAAAGTGTGTGTCACGATCCGCCTGGCAGGGTGCTCATTGTTTGCCTCTAACCTTGGAGGCTGTTCTGTGTATGCCGTGCATTCCAGCATGGCAATGGTTAAATCGGCCTTTGCGCTCTCTCCTAGGTAAAGCTCCTCTACAATCAGGCCCAACTATAAAGCCCAGCCCCTGGCTTTAGTTGCTGTCTGAGATTTTCCTGACTCACTTGGATATACTGGTGTTCTGTTCAGTTTCCTATTTGCTCTCTGGCCACCTGAAGTTCTGCTTTGGTTAGTTATTGTCTGTTTTGTTCCTGGACTCTTGTTTTTTCCCCCCTACGTCCCCAAGGATCCACCTCTTGTGTACTACATTTTTATTTGTGTTGTTGTACGTTTTTATTTTCCAATAAAGCCCTTTTATCCTACAACAACCTGACATAATCTCAGGTCTTATATAATGGATCCTCGGAACATAAGGCATGTTTGGGTTTTGGTGGCGGATCTGTTTAAACTAGCTGAATATCTTAGGTCTACAGCAGAAGCCTTTAGGATGGCTGCTCCTTCTATTTTTTGGTTGATCCTGTGCCCGCTGCTATGTCTGGTGATGATCCTGTGCCCGCTGCCACATCTGATGACGATCCTGTGCCCGCTGCCACATCTGGCGATGATCCTGTGCCCGCTGCCACGTCTGGCGAAGATCCTGTGCCCGCTGCCATGTCTGGCGATGATCCTGTGTCCGCTACCACGTCTGGCGATGAACCTGTGCCCGCTTCCACGTCTGGTGATGATCCTGTGCCCGCTGCCTCGTCTGGTGACGATCCTGTGCCTGCTGCCCCGTCCACCTGCCTGGTCTCCAGTGTCATAGCCGCTGCTGATTTCGATTTTACAGGGCATGTTGAGGGTCTGGAGGGGAGGTACTGTCAAGATCCGCCTGGCAGAGTGCTCATTGTATGCCTTTAACCCTGGAGGCTGTTCTGTGTATGCTGTACATTCCAGCACAGCAATGGTTCAATCGGCCTCTAAATGCTCTCCGAGGTGGAGCTACTCTACAATCTGGCCCAACTATAAAGCCCAGCCTCTGGCATTAGTTGCTGCCCAAGATTTTCCTGACATTCTGGTTTCCTGCCTGTAGTTTTCCAGACTCACCTGGATATGCTGGTGTTCTGTTCATTTTCCTATTTGCTCTCTGGCCACCTGGACTTTTGCTTTGGTTAGTTATTATCTGTTTTGCTCCTGGACTCTTGTCCCTCCCCACGTCCCCAAGGATTCACCACTTGTGTACTATATTTTTATTTGTGTTGTTATATGTTTTTGTTTTTTAATAAAGCCCCTTTTATCCTACCACAACCTGACAGTGTGTATGTTTTTTTCCCTTGTCAGTAGCACAATAATAGGGATTTCTCTGCCCTCTGGACTGATAGGACAGGTGAAATTTTTAAGAATGTGTATTGCTATAACTTAGAGCCCCAACTCCACCCATTTGTGTGTTTTTCTGTCCACCAGTCATTAGAAAAGGTGGCGTTGAAGACTGGCTGCCTAAAGATAAGTATTCTCCATGATACAGAGGCCTTTTTCATAGATAAAGTTGCTAAATAGAAAATAAAAAGTTATTTCCCTTGAATATGTGTAATAACACAGCAGTGGCACACATAAACAGAGGAACAAGATTCTCTTGCTTCATTAAAGAGATCTGTTTTTTTCTACAACTAGCAGAAAAAACACCTAGAGAACCCAATGGGTGTGTTTATTCAACACAACCTAAATATACTTGCACGCAGGATAAGCACAGGCGCATGTTTTATGACTCCAGAGATCTTCATTTAAATCACAAAAATGTAGAGACTGGCGCATTAGACCTAATGGTCTCCTGTGCAGATGCCAGAGTTGAGAAGGTTTACAACTTGTATAAAGCAGATAGTCCCCTAGCTGTGGAAACATAGTTGATAAAGTGGGACTTGACTCTCGCATACATATTTCCTCCTGTGACCATGATAGAGAGGGTCTTCAGCAAAACACTGCAAGATCATAGTGCTAATAGCAATAATACCCTTTTGGCCCCAAAAGACATGGTTTACTCAGCTAATAATTATGAGGAAAGGTCAGTATTGGATATTTTACCACAGACAAATCTGGTGCTTCAGGACAGCAAGCTATGTCACCACCTCCTGAACCTGAAGCTGACTGCCTGGAGGCTAATAAGACCC
The DNA here is from genome assembly GCA_025379985.1 of Phyllomedusa bahiana. Taxonomy (NCBI): domain Eukaryota; kingdom Metazoa; phylum Chordata; class Amphibia; order Anura; family Hylidae; genus Phyllomedusa; species Phyllomedusa bahiana. The sequence continues at coordinate 19,120 of JAODAL010053051.1, forward strand.
TTTTAAGGTCCCAGGGTCTCTTAGAAACATTATATCTACCCTTTCCAAGTCCAGTGGCCCATTCACTAATCTGATCTATGCCAGAGTTAGATCTGTATATTTTAGAGTCTTTGTCAAAGTGATATTCATCCATAGCTCCTCATACAGTATCCCTATCCTACTAGAATTTTTGCAACAAGGACCTTAGCCCTTCCACTATAAAAGTGCAAACTATCAACATAATTTGGTATAAGATGCCTTATCAACATCATTTGGTGTAAGATATGTTACTAACCACCTTGTCAAGACATCTATCACCTGGAGAGTGGCTCTATGCTACCCATCTCCTGAAAATTATATTCTTCTTGGCAGTAATTTCTGCAAAGAGAGTAAGTGAACCTCAGGCCTTAGGTTCCTCCAACCTCTATTTACTGTTCTCCTAATAAAGGGGTTCTCAGATTCCATTTATACTTCAGTCCCAAACTATTGTTTTAGAGAAATCTCAATCAGACTATTTTTCTTCCCACACATAACTGCAGTAATGATATTGCTGAAAATGTCCCTTGGAATCTCCTGGGTTTGGGAAGATGATTACCTGGGAAGAACAAGCTAATTTGGGATTGAATAAAAACCTTCTCGTCACCCTTTACGTTCCCAATAAAGGTGGTAGCGCTTCCAAGACTTTAATTGCATGTTCGATTAAAGACATACAGTAACTGCCTTTACCTGTTCTTCCTCAGGTCTAAACATATCATCATTTTTGAGAGCTCACAGTACTAGATATTGCTCAACAGAAGACAGATCTTTAGCCTCTATAGGGCAAATTTGTGATACAGAATCTTGGCCATCTCAAAACACTCTTATTAGACATAACAGGATCCCAGTTACAGCTTCAGAAGAGACTTCCTTTGGGAGATCTATTTTGAACTATTTTGCTGCGGATGAAGACATCAGGGAAGTCTTGGATTTAGTATGTAAGTCTGTTTTCCCTTTCTCTTATCAGCAGCACAAGACTCCCTCCCTTCTTCAGTCCAGAACAAATTAACATAAAATAACACAAGAGAAGAAGCTGGGACTTCAATGTATATCAATATATTCATAAAAAAATTCCATCTGTCCTATTAGTTAGCAGGTTGGAGAACTCACCATGATTGTGCTGCTGACACTACTAGAGGCAAATTTACATACTAAATTCAACACTTTTCTTGTGCTGCTTAAAAGCATATTAGGCTAACCAAACATAAATCTGTCAAATAGATTTTCCTGGTGGTTAAAACGTGGCAAAAACAATCCTATGTAAGAGAGCTGGCTTAGCTGACAAAAGTACACAAGTCCCATGATCCCTCATACACAAGTCCCTCATTTAAAAAAAATCCAGCAACAAAATTACTAACACTTGTTAAAAAGAATAAAAGCAACAGACTTTATTTCATATGATACATTTTTTTTTTATATAATCAAAATGTTCAACCTTTTTGTGCAAAGCAAAATACTGATGTGTTATACACTACAAGTCCTTAATCATAACTCAAAATGGTGATGTGCATCAAATCCTGATACTCTCTAATTTTCTAAATATGCCAGAAATGATAGGCCTCCTAGGGTTTCCGTCTTTGTGGATCATCTCTAATGAGAAGCTTTACCTGCTTCTGGATCTGGATCGGAAACTTCTTGATCATGTCCACAAGTTATTTTTATAGGCCTCTGTGGGGTCACTTTAATGTTTGGAGTAATGGATGGGGTTGGACAGCTGCCTGTTTGCTTCCTGGATGTAGTCAGAGGTGTTTATTATGACTATTTCGCCCCTTTTGTCAGCAGGTTTAATTATTATGTCCTGATTTACTTTTAGTGAATTAATAGCCCCCTGCAGGGTTTAGTTTTGTTTTTTTTTTGTTTCTGCAGGATTTGGAATTTTACTTTGTTTTTGTGAAGCAGTCAATGTATTTATCAAGTGTTGAGTTAGTTCCAAGCCGTGGGGCTCAGGTAGATTTTTTTGGGTATGTTTACTTATTAGCTGTTATGTCTCAGAATCACTGCTGCATGGAAGGCCTTTGTCATAGAAATATTCCCTCAGTCTTATTTTTCTGAAAAACTCCTCCATATCATTGTGGAGATTGATGCTGTGAGTGTGACCTGAGGGGCAGCAGGAGAGACCTTTGGCGAGAACTGACATTTCGTGCTTGTCTGGCTCATAGGAGGAAAGGTTCACAACACCAGTCTGGTGAGCTGGGCTGGTGCTTGTGGTTGTAGTAATCAGTGTTCGGGAAAATACTTTGGAAAAGTATTTTAAATACAAATACTAAATACTTTAATCCTGAAGTATTTTAAATACAAATACTAAATACTACTTCAAAAGTATTTTCCAAATACTAAAATACTTGAAAAATGTAAACAAAAAATTTAATAAAAACAAAAAATTGATCAGAGGTCCTTTAGCCCACTAGGATTAGCATCTACCCTGCAGATATGTCAGTGGCCAAGATTCATTGTGTCCAACTCCTATAGAAAATGTCTGTCACATGGAGGAGAGGATGCTACAGTAAAGAGAAACATACAGGTACCTTCCTTTAGTTACTATGCCTATTAATGTCAGGCATTTGGGGATATTAATTTAGTTCCAGTAACTCCATGTCTTCACTTTAAAACATTTTAACCCCCATCAGTCCCTCATATTACCCCTTGTGCCCTATAAATATTGAACACATGGGGGACAAATAAAGGACCTAATTTATGAAGAAAACCAAATTATTATCTCCATGTCTTTTTACATATCATAACTCTTTTTTTGGGGGCACAAGGGGGTTAATGTAGGGACATGATGGGGTTAACTGCATTACTATAGGCACATGGAGTCACTAACTTTTAATGCACATACCGGGATTTTTTTACCCTGAAAGGGTGGTTTTCCCCCCCCCCTCGGCTTTATACTCGAGACAATCCTTTTCCATTTTTTTGTGGTAAAATTGGGGGCCTGGGCTTATATCGGTCGCTTTACCAAGTAAATAGGGTTTTTTTTAACGGAATGGATTACGCGATCGGGATGATTAAAAAACTAAAAATATATCACCTTTCACTTAAAGGGGCGGACTGCTTTGCGGAAGCGCTGAATTTTCCCTCCTCCGCCCAAATTTTCGCACGAGATACGAATTTTTGATGACATGACTCCCTTTTTTTTTTTTTAAGTGGGGTGAGGCGGGTTTTTTAAATTTACAACATTTGTTTACACTGGGGTTAATCCACGGGAAACCACCACGGCAGGGTTTAACCCAAAAACCAGGGGGAATCAAGGGGGCCCCGGGTTTACCAAGCTCGCCCAAAAGCGGGATGGTCTTGCGCGGCGGGTATCCACCAGGCACTACCACGGCGGGCTTGCCTCGGTGGCGGCCAAGGGTGCGAGGTACAGAAACGGCACGGGCCATGTCGTGGACAGCGGAGGTCGGGGACGTGGCCGGGGTTTCGAGACGGAAAGACAAGCGGGAAGGTCGGGGCAGGCGGAAAGGTTCGTAGACATACGTAAGCAGAGAGTCGGTACATGGAAGGCAAGACGGAACGCTCTGGACCACTTTTCACCAGGGGAAAACACCAAACCCGGGGCGAGGGCCGTAAAAGGAAAGGCCGGAGCTAAATAGACAGTGCCCGGCAATAGCCAATTACCGGGGCCACCCCCCTTTTAAATCTCAAAGACCGGGCCGCGCGGCCTTAGGGGGGGGAGCCAGGCCGGGGGCTAGGACGGCTGACAGAGGGGCCCGGGGTAAGTGGACCCGGGCAGGGCCCGGGGGCACGAGCGGACCCCGAACCCGACGGGGGGACGGGGCTCCGCTGGGAGCAGGGCACGGCCGCCCTGGACCCGGGACAGGGGGTTTTTTAATTTAGAAAGAATTAAAATACTTCCAAAAAGTTTTTTTTAATTACAAAAACAAAATACTGAATAAAAAAAATTTTTGATTACAAAATACAACTACCTGACAAGTATTTTAAATACTATTTTAATTACTTGTATTTTAAATACTCCCGAACACTGGGAGTAATGAAGCATTTTTGTCTCAGTCTATAGAATTTTTTTCTTGTTGTTATTGAGAAGCGTATCCTAAATTCTGGTGGTATATGTGGAGTTTGGCCTTAATCCCCTATGTGTCCCTTCTCAGTGTGTTTTAACCTGTATCTCCTCCTTTATTATTCTCTTGATGTTACAGAACATTTTTTATCATGTAGTTGCGCAGCATTTCAGATGCTGAGTTGGGTTATGTTGAATGAAGCCTCTTGGGATGAGTCTCTCCTTGTCTCATCATGCTGTTTCAGAGACAAAAAGCAACTTTAGATTCATGCATCCTGTCTCTTCCCGGTCAGGCTGGATGTTTTACAGAGTGATAAACATATCGCTCTTATTACCAAACCTTCTAATTGCACTGACATTTAAAGCAGAGATTTTTGTCTTTAGTGCAGAGAGCCTTTAGACCAAAATAAACACTTTAAAAAAAATTACTCTCCTTTTTTTTTGTTAAGAAACACACCTGTTCTCATGCTGCTGACAATCCTGTGTGCTGACCTGATATCAGATAAGATGAACAGCAGAGAGAGCCGGTGAGAGCAGGTTGCTAACCTAGAGAAACCTTTATGCACTCAGAGCAAAAAATCCCCCTCTTACCTCCGGGCCAGTGGAAAATAAAAAGAGACACGTATTTGGAAAAAGTCTTCAATTACCTGTCCCTACATGTTGAAAGCTAATCTTTGTTCACACACTAGGTGATAAATGTTTGATTTCTGAGGCCCTTACAATCAATAAAATGCGGCTTAAAACCTCTTTTCTCATGAATGGGACAACCAAGATAAAGGGTATGAAGGGGGGGGGCGGCACACATATGAAAAAAAGCTAAAAATTTTTTTCTATGGAAATGCTGGACTTGTCTGATTTTGGTCAGCCTCATATATATATATATATATATATATATATTAAAATTTTTTATAAAAAATAATATATATAAAAATAAAATTACACTCACCGCCACTTTATTAGGTACACATGCTATACGGGTTGGCCCCCCCTTTTTCCTCAGAACTGCCCCAAATTTTTCGTGGGAAAGATTCAACAAGGTGCTGGAAGCATTCCTCAGAGATTTTGGGCCATATTGACATGAGGGCATCACACAGTTGCCGAAAAATTTGTGGGCTGCACATCCAGATGCGAATCTCCCTTCCACCCCTCCCAAAATCTCTATTGGTTTTTAGATCTGGTACTGTGGAGGCCATTTGAGTAAAAGAACTTTGTCATGTTCAAGAAACCATCGAAAGTTTTCCAGCTTTATGACAGGGCCCTTTTTATCCTGCTGAAAGACCATCAATGTTGGGTACATTGGGTCATAAAGGGATGGACTGGTCAGAAACAAACTCAGGTGGGCTGTGGCTTGCAACATGCTCAATTGGGTACCAAGGGGGCCCAAAAGTGCCAAAAAATATTCCCACACCAGAACCCCCCACCACCACCTGAACCTTGATACAAGGCGGATGGATCCATGCTTTCATGTTTTTGCCCAAAAAATTTCTGACCCTACCATCCGAAGTGCACAGAAATCGAGACTCATAACCCACAACTTTTTCCAATCTTCTCGTCCAATTTCGATGACTTGGGAAAATTTGGACCTCATTTCCGTTCTTAGCTGAAAGGAGGGGCCCCCGTGGGGTCTTCGCTGCGACCCATCTGCCTAAAAGTTCCCGTACTGTGCGTTCAGAGATGCTTTCCCCCCGACCTTGGGTTTTAAGGGTGGCTATTTTGAGTCACTTTTCCTTTTTACACTCGAACCATCTGCCCATTTTCCTTTGACCTCGGCATCAACAAGGCATTTCCGCCCCCAGGGCTGCCCCTCACTGGATTTTTTCTTTTTTTGGACCATTTCATTTAAACCCAGAGTGGGTTTTGCTGAAAATCCCAGGAAACACAGTTTCTGAAATACTCAGAAACCCGCCCTTCGGCACCAACAACCACCACTTTTAAAGGGATCAAAACACCTTTTTTCCCCAAAATATCTCGATTTGAACTGCAGGAGATTGCTTGACCATGTCTACATGCCAAATGCACGAGTTTGCCCCCAGTGTTGGGTATTAGAAATTTTAATGTTAACGAGCATTGGACAGGGGGACCTAATAAAGGGCCGGTGAGTTATAATAATATATAATAATAAATATAATATTCTATGACAGCAGGGACATGCAGGACCACCTCTCCCTTTCGCTACTCCTCACTGCCGTTGGGCACTTAGGAGTTAAAGGGGTTTTTTTTCAAAACAGCTATCGCAGAAAATTTACTGTTTTTTTCTCTTCAAAAACCAGGGGGATGCTCTCCTCCCATAGGCTGTATTCCCTCACGAAGCTGGGGACATCATCATTCTGTGTCAGGGGTGGAAGGGAGAGAATTCACAGCTCTGCAGACCTCCGCAGTTTCATTAGTATCTGCAGAGCG